>PVKE010025330.1:0-23137 GCA_004027555.1 Craseonycteris thonglongyai | reverse complement strand
ACAATGGGAAATTTTAAATTTGGGGTTTTTTTTATTTTTTCTCCATAATATTGTCATTTTCCTAGGTTTATCTGAGACTGAGATAAAAAAAAATCAAATACCTCAATTGAACCCTATACTACCTAATTAAATAATGAAATAATATAGTTGACCCTTTTCAATATAGTTGTTAATAATATTATATGCTTATTTTAAATTATCTTGGTTCCATAAACATCAGAAAATTGGGATTCTAGTCAAAACTAAATTTCCAAAACACATACAGGATCAACGTAATCAATTACTAAACACAACCCATAAACAATTTAGACCCGATTTCTATGAAGTGAAATAAAATTAGGTATTGCCCTGAAAATACATTAAAATTAATAGAGATAGAAAGTAGTTTAGTGGTTGCCAGGATCTGGAAGGAGGAGGGGATGGGGAATGACTACTAATGGGTATGCAATAAAAATGTTCTAAAATTGGATAGTGTGATGATTGCACAAGTCTGTGAATAGACTAAAATGCCATTGAACTGTATACTTCAAAAGGATGGATTTTATGGTATGTGAATTATATCTCAGTAAAACTGTTACACACACACACAAATTAGTGAGCACACCTTTGCTTTCTTTCTCCCTCACTACGCCCTTATCCACTCTTTTCCTATTTTTATTCCCTTGTCACTTGACCTGCAAGGTAATCAAATTTCTTTTTTTTTAAATCTGGTATGTGTGCTTTCTCTAAATACCAGGGCATGCATACAGTTATAAGAATTTGGGTCCTTTCATTTCACTGACATCAAATTAGAGCTTTAGGAATGTGTCACACAAATTATGCAAAATAAGAATATGAGTGCATTATTATTTCAATTCAGAGACAAGAGCACTATCACTATAAACAAAAAAACAAAAACAAAAAGAGAAACAGAACAAACCTACCTCACTGTTAACCTGATCTTTATGATTTCAATAAATGTTTTTTATTATTAAATTTATTAGGGATAGCAACTATTTCTGATTAAAGTACTTTCTCACTATTATATGTATTTCTAATAGACATTAATAGCACATTACACATATTATAACCATTAAGTGAAATACATATAGGCAAATTTGTGTGCTGCATGCATGGAATGGAGCAGAGATGATAGCATACTTAATTAAAATACTGGGTGAAAGTGTTTTTATCCGAGAAGTCTCCAGTATAGATATAATTTCATTTATGTATATATAAATTATATTAACTGCCTTGATTTCTAAGTGTTTAAGTGTGATGCTACAGTGAATTTCAGCAACATGAACCTCTACTACATTTCTCATGCCACTAAGATTAGATGTATCTTCAAGACATAAATGTAACACCAGAATTTTATCTTATCTTTCATGACTACAGTCTACAAACCAAACACTTAAATAATGTTCCCTAAATTCAAACAAGACGACCACAGTTTTTGCATCAGAAATCTTACAGACATAGCTGGGATTTAATTGAATTCTATCTCCATATTCTCCCTGATTATTTGAAAGGCATTTCAAATTTTACTTATAGAAAATGCTTAAAGCTTAAATATGTTATTTGCATTTGTTTCAAGGCCAGAGATTTATTGAAGCAATATCAAAAACATTTTTTAAACTTTATTAAATACAGTGTCTCATTTTATAAAGCAAAATATGCAAAATTTGTGCCAGTTGTCCTGTGGTTTGTAAAATCTGGTGTACAGTATGTCTGGTGAGCAAAGCCAAATCATTGGGATAGAAAATACAGTCCCAAGTTAATACATCACTTTACTGTCTAGCATTTATCAAACACATAGGGGAAAGTAGGAAAACAGTGCTAAACATGTTTTACATTTTAAGGTGGCAACACATTGGAATATTTTCTTAAAGTCATATATCTTTCTCTAAAGTAAACCAATTTTTGTTCTTTAGTGAAAAGAAGGAAATTTCTTAAAAATGACCCAAAACAGGGAAGGGCTAGAGGTTTATCTGTCTGTCTGTGATGGTGTCTTTTTTTCCTTACCAGGAAAACAAAGAACACATTCATGCTGTCACTATCCCTTTTAGCTATCTTATTTCAGTAACAAAGATATTGAAAAGGCAGAATTTAAGAAATTTAGTTAAGCCAGACAACATTAGCTTAAGACCATGGCACTCTTACATGGTGATTTCTTCTCACACTGAGGAAATGTTTATAATAAATAGTTTGACCCAGTTACAGATATTCTGCTGAGTAGCACTAGGAAGTCATGAAGTTCGTGAATCCTTGCTCTCTTTTTTTCTAAGACACTTTGTGTTTATTTCCGCTTCATTCCCAAAAGTTGCCTATTTGCAAGAGCCTAAAATTGTCTGTTAATTATGTGTATTTTAAACTAAATTTGTACAATTGATATACCAAATAACTTCTAACACTGAATAGTGTGTTAGGAAGCCACTAAACATGTATGAAACCTATTTCTAATGTGTCATCATATTATAATAATCAAATATTAAACTCAAATCATAATCTGATTATCATACCAGTTTTATATGTTCGTATACTTTAGACTTTGGCTATGAATTTCTCTGCTTATAAAGACAATGACTAAAGTAAAACCCATATTACGTGTGCCAATATAAAAAATATTCACTGTTTTATACTACCAGGAGTCATTCTTCTTTGAAATTAGCAGAGCCTGCTAAAATGTATTCCCCATGGGGGCAGGAACTTTGTCTCACTCACCACTCTGTCCCCAGCACCTAAAACAGAGTTTGGTACATATTGTGGTTTCATTGCACTAAGTAAATGACTTACAACTGGGTTAATAAATAAAACTCATAATAATTAATAACTATCAAATGCTTGAACTGAGTACCTGAACTCTTTGAATGCATAGAGAGGCAGCATAGAATGACTGTGAGTTAAAAAAAAAACAAAAATTACATACTCAGTGTTAGTAAAAATGTAGAAAAATCAAATCAGAGCTATCAGCACCTTCTGCTGGTACAAATATAAATTGATACATTTTTGGAGGACAATTTAAAATACATACTTTAAGCTTTCTATCCCACAATTCTATTTTTACAAATTTATCCTAACTAAATGATCAGAGATGGGCACAAATATTAGACAAAGATATTAGCGTTCTTTATAATAATAAAAAATTGAAATGATTTGTGCAACCAAAAGTAATGGAGTGAATTAAATCATAGAATGGAATACTATGCACCTATTACAAATTGTCAACATGTCAAAAACATTGCAATAACAAAAAATTGTCAATAACAAAGATGTTCTGGAAAAACTGTTAAATAAAAAGAAAGTCATAATAAGCTTATTCATTTAAAAATATGGAAAATATTTCAAAGTATTTTTGGTAGTTATGTCTTAGTGGCAGGACTACAGGTGATATGTATTTTCAATATTTTGCTATTGTTATTTTTCAATATTTTTCTAATTTTCTACAATAAAAAGGTATCACTTTTGAGGTTAGATGATTTTTTAATAATAATTTAAAAGTAAGACACACAGAGAAAGTTTGAAACTAGACAGACCTGCATTTGAAAGTCTAGGCTTGGGCACCATTTTCTTATTCTGCCCTTTTGCGTATAATACCATCTAAATTGCAGGGCTTTGCATAGGGCCTTGCACATAGTAGATGCTCAATATGTGATACCTAATATTAACTACATCCAGTTGAGACCACACACAGGTATCTATAGATGGAGGTTAAAATATATTTTTTTTTTAATATTTTTTTTCCCATTTTAATATCTTTATCTTCATTAAAAACACATTTAATTACACAGGTCAGTTGAGAAAACAATTAATTAGATGTGAAAAGACCACATGAAATTACCGTTAAGCAATCACTGGTGCACTTCACCAACGTATTTTTGAGCATCCTCGTATTCCTCAAATGCTTAAAATATGATTTTTTAAAAATCTATCTAAAACATTTTGTAAATGGACAGCTCGTATGACGATTTAAATTTTTCCATATGGCCAACAGCTGACAGTATTACACCAGCTTCAGTGTTCCTCTCCTTTTTTTATCTAAATACATACTTTCAAAAACAGATTTAAATTATTGAGAAGAGAACCATGAAATTTTATAGAGTTCATGTTGATATACAGCTTTATAGTACTTAAACTAAACCTTTATGGTATATCTTTTATATCGTTTTTCTCCACAGCACACATGAAGTTTCAATTCTGTGAAAATCTTGAAGAGTTGGATTTAAAAGTCTCTTTAACACTATTGATTCTTCCCGAACAAATTTTTCGCTAATAACCTAGCTCAACTGAGGTTTAGAATATTGGAGATTCAGATTTAGATTTCAGAGATGTGCATTTGAGACCTAACTGTATCACTTCTTAGTTTTCTTGTTTTTAACATGAAGATAAAAATGTTTGCATTTCCCAGTTGGTTGGTTGCCTCTTTGCTTTGTTGGTTTCCTTTGTAGTGCAGAAGCTTTTTAGCTTGATAAGGTCCCATTCATGTATTTTTGCTTTTACTTCCCTTGCCATTGAGGTCAGGTTCATAAAGTCCTCCCTGAACCTCCAGATCTATAAGTTTAGCACCAATATTTTCTTCTATGCAATTTATTGTTTGGGGTCTTATTGGTGATGGAAGGAGAGCTGATTCTGGGTGGTGAGCACATAATGCAATGCATAGATGATGTGATGTAGATTTGTACGCCTGGAAACTATATTGCCGACCAATGTCACCCCAATAAAGTTAACAATAAAAAAACGTTTGTATCACAGCAATCATTAGAGGATCAAATAAACTCAAAATAGTCAACTAAAGGAAAACATAGAAAACTATGTCTATGACCTTGAGATAGAAAAATCTTTTTCATTCAAAACACAAGACACAATATAAATAAGTACTTGTACATTTGCACAGTAGGCAAATTTGTTTTTCACAATTGCATTGTTGAAAAGAAAATTATATCCTTAGGCCTAAGTATGCCATTCATTCTTTCCTTTATTCATTCCTTCACCATTTATTTATTGCATATCTAACTATGTAACAGCTTCAGAAGTGACTTTTTTCAGATAGTTGTGTACTAGTTATCATTTTTTCACATAGGTTTTTCAGCAGCAATCATATTCAGTAGTAAGAATTTTCAGTCATGATAGCTTGGCAAAATTTGAAATTGTGATCGCTCTCTCAATTCTGTTCTTCTACCTACTTCCTTCTTCTTTACAACAAGAAGCTTCTAGTAAAAAGAAAAAGAAAAAGAAACACCACCAGTATTTATTTTCAGTCCTGGAAAAATACATATTTTCACCACAATGACAGACTGAACATTGAGGTGAGAGCAATCATAATGCTTTTCGCACAATAGGATTTTATAATAATTTAATATGATTTACATGAGATTTTTGTTTTTATTCGTCAAAAGTGGGTCTTTTATTTAAAAAGTCATTAAAATATATTGATTTGTGGAAATGTTATCAACATAGTTTATGTACCATTTTATGGGATTAACAACTGGTGGAGGAGGGTGGGAGGGTGGAAATAAAAGAATCGGAAACTTACCTGTGCAACAAGTTAGCATTTCCGGTTTATGAAGTCTCTGGGGGTCATTCTGCATTGATCCTGCAATTCCATGAGCACTAAAGCAATCTGCTCATTGAAGCTGCATCTTGTGATGTGTCTTGGCTTGGATTTCTTTGGATTTTATACTGTTCGGAATTAACTCAACTTTATAAATCTACAGGTTTTCTTTCCTACTTTGAGAATTTTTCATTTGTTATTCCTTTGAATACCTTAGTCTCATGCTTTTCCTCCACTCCTTCTGAGACTTGGTCAATATGATTGGAAGATCTTTTGTTATAGTTCTATAGGTAACGGTGGCTCTGGTCATCATTTTCAAATCTATTTTCTCTCTGTTGTTCATACTGGGTGATTTCTATTATTCTATTTTCAAGTTCAAATTCTTTGTCCATTCCACTGTTAAGCATATCTAATAAGTGTTTAGTTTTAGGTAATGTATTTTTCCATTCTAATATTTCCACTTGGTTCTTCTTCATATCTCCGATGTCTTTGCTGATACTTTCTATGTTTTCATTGGCTTCAAGTGTGTTCACAATAATTCATGAAGCATTTTTTTTTAATAACTGCTTTAAAATCCTTGTCAGATAATTCCGACATCTATGTCATCTTGTCGCTGCTATCTTCTGTTCATTGCATTTTCTCGTTCAAGTTAAGATTGTCACTGTTCTTGATATGACATACGATTCTTTCTTGCACTCTGGATAGTGCGGGTATTCCATTGTGAGACTTCTGTGTTAGCAGGCCTCCTCTGGCTGCCTCGCTTCTGCTGGGTGGCCGTGGACATTCAGGCTTCCCAGTAGCCTCCACTGATAGTACTCTGGCTGAGAGTGAGGTGCTTTATCACTGCTCCACCCATTGGCCTCCATGGGCACCACAGTTCAGGGAAGGTGGCTCCGGACCTCCAGCAGGTGGTGCAAGTTCTATATTCCCACCATCCTCTCTGCTGCAGCCCCAGGGAGGAGTGAGCGAGGCGCTTATCATCTCCAGATGAGGGTGCATTTCCAGGCTCCCTACTCAGCCTTTGTGGACAGGGTGGGAGCAAGACCACGATTTTTTCCCCCATGGTGTCTGGCTAGAGTAGGGGAGCTACTTTCCAAATTTTTCTGTCTTGCTATGCTGACCCTTCCTGAGACTTTTGCTAGAGAGATTAGACTTTCATTGGGGCTTTTTTATATGTGATTTTGGCATTTCTGGGTTCCTGACTTCTCCAGCACCCAGTCTGGGATATATGTAGTAAAAATTAAACCCCGGGAACTCATCATCATGTCATTCCTCAGGGTCCAGGGTCTCTAACTGGCCTGCCTTCTCCTGTCCATCTCTAATAATTTTCTTGTGTTTATTTTATATGTAATGTCCAAAGTTAACAGTATTTAGCAAAAGGAATAAAGAGAAATGTGTATATTCTATTTTCTTCTAGAACCAGAAGTTGGTATATTTAACATTCTCTATATTATATGTGTATTATTTCTCCAAAGATGTTTGTGGGCTGATACGTGATTGCATTCATTTGGAGTCTCACTTAGAAGTGATTTTTATAGTAACTATGTCTTTGCATATTTCTCTGAGAAATTTTTATTTTACTGTTAAAATTTTCTTAATCTGCAATGCATATCCAATTGCAATTTTTGCCACAAACCTACACTTCTTAGAAAGCATACCACTCATAGTCACAAAACCCAATATTAATGAAAGTACAAAGGTATATGATCATTCCACATGGGCGAAGGATAAGATGCTACTTATCATATTTTTCATAGACTTTTTCCAAATGCACACGACCAGAACCTGATTATTTTCTTAATTTCAGCCTCACCTGAACAGATGTTCCTAGTTGATTTTCTTCTACATGTGCACTGATAGTCTCATTTATTCTGATTATCATTTTGTGTTTTTATTGAGCATGATCTTCTATTTGCTCATTTTCATTCCCCATTCCTGTTTGAGTACCTCCATCATCTTTCACACAGTTTGCTTTTGATGTCTGAAAAAGTCAATAATACCCACAAATCTGTAGTGGCTCAGATGCTCACTACAAAAGTCTTTTCCTTTTCAGTCCATCTCCTGAAGATATTTTCCTGGCAGACAATAAAACAACTTTCAAGAAATAATGTCTCATTTACTCCTCTCCACTTAATTTGTTTTTTCAATTTTTTCTCATCTTGGGAATTTGTATGAGAGAAAAACTTCATTGTTTTGAGTCTGCCTCATGAACTAAACATAACCTTTGACAACATTTCAGTGATACAATGTTCATTTGGAAATTTTACTAAAAATGTAATACCTGTTTAGTGTAGCATATCATACTAACCATTGTTATTTCCACATCTCAACAAAAGATTGTAAAATCAAGTAATCTTGTCCGACTATTCTCTTGCTTAGCAAAGGGGTTTCATGGAACTTAATAGGTAGTTAGCATAAATTCACACAAGCAAAACTAAGTTTTAAACTGATAAAAGTCTTGGTACCACTACTCATTTATTTTCTCCACTTGCCCAAGAAAGGATTTTTAAAAAGTGAAGAACATAGAAATAAAAATCATAGCAATATGATGCCTGCTACTTTTTTCCCCTCTTTTTAGCGTGAACAGATTTGCTACTTGGCTCTTACAATGTCGTTATAGAAATGCTTTCTTGCAAATTCTTTCCATTTGTCTCCTTCACTGCCTGCTCTATAGTTGAAACAATTCTTTTCAAAATAACCTACAAATTATTTTGTCTGACATTAGTGACATTTATTACATGCATCAAGTTCAGCAAAAGATACCCAATTATTTCTATTTAACTTACTTATCAAATGCTAAAGGCTATGGCAAGAATTTAGAGATCATGTCACTTCGTATCTCACAGCAAGGAGGACAGTTTTGTTCCTAGTCAGGTGAGATAAATTGGGAGACGTTGGTCAACAGGAAATCTTCAGAGCAAGAGGAATGATGGCATTGAACAGAGAAACTTGAGACAGAGGCCAAAGATTAACCACAGTACAAATAGTTGATTTCATTTAATGGCATTGTTTTCTTTTAATTTCAGAAAGTGGCGATTTTCCATTATTTCTTTAAAAAAAAATTTTCTTTTAAGATTTATTTTTTATTTTTTGAGAGGTAGGAGAGTAAGAGAGAAAGAGCAAGAGAGAGAAAGGGGAGGGCCCAGAACAGTCTCGATAGTTGTGCATCATTAGTTGTGACATAGTTTCATTCCACACAGGTGGCTGTGGGGCTGCGTAGGGCAAAAACCGAACTGGGGGCCTCCCACATGGGAGGCGAGAATCTTTACCACCAGGGCTCAGTGGTTCAGCATGTAGGTTTGTGTGGGCCAGGGTCAGGATTCGAACCCCGGACTTCACTGTTACAAGGCAAGCAATCTGTTGAGCTATCCCGGTGTCCCTCTTTTAAATTGTTTTACTTGTTTATTTCAAATTGTTACATTCCATGGGTAAGAGTGATTCTTTGAATAAATCGGACTCTTCAAACTTAATCATTACCTAACCAATATACCATTACACACACAACGAGATTACATTTGAAATGTAGGTAAAAACCATGTTCAATTTCTTCCCCTTTACTGCACACCATAAAATTGTAATGCAATGCAAATATTTTTCCAAATTATTTCTCTCTATTGAAATTTTATTTGAGGAATTTATCATTACAAAACAGGGTGTAGAGTACTCTGCATCTGTCTATTGGACACTAGAATTCCTTTTCCTCCATCTTTGCCTCTACTCACATGAGAGTATATTCAAAACCATACAGATCTGTCTCTGCCTTAGTTTCCATAACTTTATCCAGTTCAAGAAAACTACTACTGTTGGATAAAATTCTTACTACGCTTATAACTCTAGCTATAAACCTGGCCATACTGTTGTTTTAAATTTAATGATGCTCAACCTCAAAGAATATATCCCAAGACTTGTAATGAATGACATCTTAAATTGAATTATTTTCCTATCATGTTTCAACATGGATTATTATTATCTATAATGGGTATTATGGGCTAACTCAAAATAAAATTATGTGAGCAGAAATGAAGCTCTTCGGTAGTCCTTACAAATGAGAAACAACTCTCAAACTGATAACCAGAAAACTTCCACACTTCGGGTTCTCAAAAAAATGTGTGAAATAGATACCAGTTAGAACTGTAACAAAGATTATTCAATCATTAATGATAACAGTGAGGATTCTTACCAAAGTCTGCTGAAGCGCCCTGTTCAAATGGACCCCTAGCCTAGCTGAAAAGGTAGCTGGCAATCACATACTATTGCATTGGCATGTAGGCTGACCTTTGACTATTACTAAGAATCCTTCACTGCACTAACCTCACAATGGCATCCACACCCTAGAGCCACCTCTGCTTGCAGGATGAGAAAGTGGGAACTACTCATTCCAAGATGCTTAAGGCATTCATGGTAAATGCTTCACATACTAGTGAAACATGTGCTTGTTGGTAGTGCTGTGACGTCTCTGAAATTTATTTTTGTGCATTTTCTGGTCTCTTGACCTACAGTTCCCTTTTCTTCTTTCATCTACCTTTATTTTTCCCACCAGTTTTCATGTAACTTGCAAAGAACTGGGACTTTAACATTTCCCTTGCCATACTCCTTCCTTAGAGTCAGTGCCAACAAAGTGCAACCACAGCCCGGCCCTGGCGTGCTTCTACACCTCTGCGCCACCATTCAATTCAGTAGGAGAAGACAAGCAACTGCTAGTGTGGGTGTGGAGCAAACTTCCACCACTCGGCAAGCCACGTTCAGGGAGGCTTGCTTAGCTTTCGTTCTGGGATTATTATAAAAATAAATCTTTTAACGTTTGTTGGGGATTAAAAGTGAAGGAGTCTAGACTCACATTTAAAAATGCACATCCTGATGAATAATAAATACACTTAGTAAATATACATTACGGGAGAATTATAGTTTCTGCAGCTTGTCGTGTTTCACTGAAGGCATTCTCCACATAACAATAAATCAACATCACCCCAAATATCAGATCGAGATTCAAGTAGCAACTGTGTAAACTGTACCATCTCCTAGGAAAAAAAAGAGGCCTGAAAGGGGAGCAGACCAAAATGAAAGGGGTGTGCACAAAAGGAAAGAGAAGTGCCGGGCAGGCCAATCCAGGGCAACAAACAGGAGGCTTCCCAGGGTGTGCTGTAGAGAGCCAGAGCACAGAGCAAAAACTTGAGTTCTCGTCTTGGATTGGCCCATCAGTCCTCTGCCTCTGTTCTCAGCTACAAAAAAGGAATTGAAATGCCTGTGAGCATCACAAGACCTCACAGCTACTGAATTATGTGCAAAGTCTGCAGTCGACAAACACAAAAGTGCAGAAGTCTTGCACTATCAGGATAAAGGGGACATCTAAGAAAAAGATTTGACCAGGCTGCCCACAAGAAAATCTGTGAACTTAACTTTCTGCTACCCTCATTCCTCCAATGTTTCTGTGTTCAGTTCCACTAGTCCTACCTGTCCAAGCACCCAGCGGTGATCAGCTCATGATATCCACATTCCCAGAACTAGTCTTCCCTTCATGCACGCTCCCTCATCTTTTGGATAACACCCTCCTCAGCTCAAGACATCCACGTTTAATTGCCTGATACCCTATTTTTCCTGGATCCTCTCTCTTTTTATGCCAACTTGGAAGAACACATGAGCTCCAAAACCAGTGAACGCAGCTTCAAACCTAACTCCTCTGCTTGCCAACTCTGAGATTGGCAAATAACTTAACCCCTCTGTGCCTTTGTCTTCTCATCTGTAACGTGAAGATAATAGGACAAGCTTCACAGAATTCTTGTGAGGGTGAATAATAAGGATAAAAACTCTGGTGCAACTCCTAGCTCATAAATAAACACTCAGTAAATGTTTAAGTATTTGATGAAAAATATTAATGATAGATATCAGTTTAATGTCACTCCTCCAAAACAATTCTTAATTTTACCAGCGGCTTTAACTTAAAGGAGAGTACAGTTGTGTGATTTTTAAACACAAGGTGCTGAGGGAGATACTTAAGGGCGGGGGGCAAAGAGTCCTTTGGGATGGCCAGTCCAACCTTCAGTCCAGGATATTTTAACCAGACAGCACTGCTTGCTACAATTCCTACAGGGTGTCCACACATCCCTCCCTTGTTTGCATAACAACAGAAAATGCAAAGGCCTGGACCAGAAGACAGAAGGGAATATCTATCAGGATATTGTTTACTCTGGGGCCTTGTCAAAGGATCTGCTCTTTATCCAGAACAGGGTAAATAGTAATTCTTTTGTGGAAACAAGTAAACATTGTATTGTGCAATGATTTCACAAACAACTATTTAATAGTCCATTACCAGATTTTCCAAACAAGCGGTCACGCACCTCCTTTTTTGTGGAAAGTGCAGTCATTGCTTTGTTTATGGTCCTGGGGGTGGGCAGGAGAACAAGGGAGGTGACACTAAAGTTACTTGTCCCTTTTGAAGCTTTCCAGGTAAGCTTTCCAGGTAAGCTTTCCAGACTCAAGGACAATATGTTAAAACAGACACTTACGTTGCCCCTGAAAAGCCCTAGGAATTTTAATTGAAATTGCTTTCCAACACAGGCATGCTGCCTTATTTGCAATTTGTATTATGAAGGACAATGCTAAATAAAAGGGTGACTTTTTTAAAAATCCAGACTCCAAAACCATACATTGGCAATCCTCCCTTCCCCACCTAAGAAATAAATACAAGATTTTATTTTTCCACTGAAGATCAGTCAATATCTTTGATTATTGATATTCAAAAGCCAACTAAAGCACCACAGCAAGGTGTAGTGGGAGAAGGTCCCCAAAGTGAAAGCTATTTATGAAAACGGAAACAAGCAGAAGAACAAATAGAAAAATTCCCATGTTTTCATCCTACATTTCAAAGCTGCATTAAAGTCACAGTTCTTCTTACCATGAGGCTTTCCTAAAAAATTCACAAAACAGAAAGTTCAGACTTTTAGCTTTTCAGTATTATTTTTTCCGTCTCAGTTCTGCTTTACATTATTCACTCATTTAACCGAATAACATTTTTTTTTTAACTAAAAACTGATAACCTCCCCTAGATAACATTCCTGCACAGGTCCCTGTCCCCCTCTCACTTGCACAGTGTCCTAAACTCACGGTCCTGCTCCTTTCCTGTGACTTAGGAACAGTTTTCCCCAGAAAGAAACACCACACTAGGCAAGATTTATTTTTTCAAAAATATGACCAAATTAGAGAAAATGATATTTAGCTGATTATGCGATACAAAGGCATCTTAAGGGGGTGGGGGGGGAGGATCAAATCCTGCTATTGAAGGGAGTTAATCTCCATAAACCTCCAAATTTTTAATGTAGGACCATGGTAACCCGTTTTCTCAGGGCCCGGATGTGTGCCAGAGATACTACACCAAGAGAATAATTATTTCTTCGTGATGCGCTGCTATGAATATCTATCCCATTAAGAGCCAAGCCCTTGAAAATCCGAAGGTAAGTGGCAGTTAAATGGCTCTGAACAGTGGTTAACAAGAATTTGGAGGAAATCTGACGAGGTGACAGCACTGTGAAACCTGCCACAGAAATGAATCCCTAAGTATAAAAAAATGTTTTCTAAATGTCAGACTATACACTCTCTCCTTTTTCTTTCATTGCTCTCCTTTTCCCCCTATCTCTCCCTTTCTTTTTCCTTCTTTCTCCCACTCTGTGTTTATTTTCCAGTTTATTTTTTTCTCCCTATTTCTTCTGCCTCTCTTTCCCCATCTTTGTCACCTCCATTTTCCCTTTACCTCTATGTCCACACATGCCTTGTTACTTCACTACCCCCAAAGATGTCTGACAATGGTGCATGGAAGCTTATTGTAAGCATATTTGGGTTCCTGTTGTTATTCTCTAAATCAAAGTTAACTCTTTTATATCACCCTTTCTGTATCTAAAAGAAAACCAAGTTAAGATGCTTTTTATTTTCGTATACTATGCCTTTTGATTTAAAAACCATTTGCTGATGATGAAAGAGGAAGAAAGAAAATACATGATCCTTACCCTCAAAAAAAACAAAACAAAACCAAAGCTCTAAGAAACTCTTCAAACTAGATTCCTTTTATTTCATCTGCCTTATTTCCCAACATTTTCTTTAACATTTACTCATCATTAATTTATTGAGTACCTAATGTTGGCCAGAAAGTTTAAGCATACAAACAGTAGGTTGTTGGAAGAATTATACAATAAGGAAAAGAGGAAGGTGTTTCTATTTTTTCCTATCAAATTTATTTCTTATCTTTTCCTTGTGAGGAAATCAGGACAGAAAGAAATGAAAAGGCAGGAATACACACACATGCGTGTGAGTGCGTGCACACACACACAGAGATAATTTCTGCTTTCCTCCCTTCTCTAGTTCCTGACTCTATGTAACATCACCCCAAGTCTTGACCTACATTAAAAGGAAAAAAATTAAGCAAGGAGAGGGAGGCAGTATCCAGAGGCCAAATTCCATCTTTCCCAAATCTAAAGAAGTTCAGGCAAGAAGTACAGATGTGCAGAGGGTGGTACTCTGACAGGTACTTGTGACTATCTGCTCCGCAGAGCAAATATTGTCATTCTCGAACACTGAGTTTCGGACAGGTGAAATACCATGAACTACATAACATATCCTAACTCAATTACCTGACTGCACAGCACACACTCTTCCCATTCTACTCGATGGCTGCCTTCTCTGCCTTGACACACTCCAATTGACTCTTTAACACTCAAGTGAAGTTTCCTTCTAACTTAAGTGATCCTTCACTCTCTTTCCTCATAGCCTGTCTCTACCTCCAGTATAACATTTATTACATTGATGATAATTATTTACTTCTCTGTTACCTCAACCATTCACATATGAACTGCTTAAGGACAAGGTGGCCCTCTTGTTCATTCCTGTCGCCCGCGAGACGCAGCCTCCTTCGTGTAGCCCCTTTTTAGAGGGGTTTGAAATATGTCAGTTGCACCAAATTAACTTAAATGCCAAAGTATGGTAAAGAATATCAGGTTTAGAAAATCTATCTTATCCTAAAAGAATAATTGGCAAAGCACTTAAATTATCACAGAAGGAAAAGAGACACTAAATCCAAAATATAACTTATTCAACTTGATTGAGGAGGTAGGTCAAGAGAAACAATTTTTCAAGAGCAATCTATGCAAGATACAAAGACAAGGACAAGAGAATCCAGTGGATTGATTTGGAGTTGTAAAGTTAATCAATGAGGCAGAAAATGTGTATTGGTCGAACATGACAAGGCAGCAGCTAAATTCCTCAGAAAAATGGTAGCAAAGAAATGTTCCAAGAAGCTGGGATGGCTCAGCAGGTTGAGCACTCAACTTGCAGCCCTGGGGTCCGAGGATCAAATCCTGACTCCAGCCTGTGCAAACCCACATGCTGAACTGGGGGGTGGGGGTGGGGGGTCTCACCTGGGCAAGCTTTCTATGAGGGAGGCCCCCTGGTTCGGCTCCTACCTCAGATGTACTTCCCATGGGGGAGGCCTGTGGCTTTCAGGGGCATGTCTCTAATGGGGAGGCCCCTGGCCAGTTCCTACCCTGTGCGGCCCCAAGCAGCTGGCCCAGTTCCTGCCCTGCACGACCCCACACCCATTTGTAGAATGAAACTATATAGAAAAACTAATGATGTGCAACTATGGAGACTGCTCTAGGCCCTCGCCCTTCTCTTTGTCTCTCTCTCTGTCAAAAACAATAAAAATAAATCTTTAAAACAAAACAAAGAAATGTTCCCTCATCGGTGGTTCTGGAAGGACATCTCTCAGTTGATGTTCTAACATATCTAATTAACTGGCCATCTAAAAGGCCTATAGTCTCAGACGCAGACGTCTCTTACACAGAAGTCTCTTACACAGACATAGAATTTTTCTTAGCTAGTATTTGTTTTGGGTAAGAACACTCAAGACCTACTCCTTTAGGAAACGGCAATTGTACCATACAGAGTTATCAACTATAGTCACCGTATTATACATTAGCTCCTCAGACCTTATTCACCTTATAGATGAAAGTTTTATGCTTTTCCCAACCTCTTCTAATTTTCCCTACTCCCTAGCCCCTAGCAACCACTTTTTTACTGTTTCTATGTGTTTGAATTGTTTTGTGTTTTTAGATTCCACATATAAATGATACCATGCAGCATTTGTTTTTCTGTCTGGCTTATTTCACTTAGCACAATGCCCTTGTGGGCCGTCCATGTTTTTGCAAAATGGCAACATATCCTTCTTTTTTAAGGCTGAATAATATTCCTCTGTGTGTGTGTGTGTGTACACCACATCTTCTTTATCCATTGATGGACACTTAGCTGGTTACCATATCTTGGTTTTTATGAACGATCTTAGCTGGTAGTAAGTCAGCTTAAGCTGACAGGTGTAGAAGAAAGCCCCTAACCTTCCCACCCTTAACTGAAGTTTGAACAGACCTTTAAATAAAGCTTTCTTTGAATTGTATCAACCATAGATAATAAATATAACCTACACTATGAAGTGACCTCACTTCACTTAGGGCTTTTGTTTGGATTCCTAAATATTTTTTAAATATTTCTTGAAAATTTTTTCAATACAAGATGATGAACTCTTACTTTGCCTGAGATATTTTATTTTAATTTGGGAGAAAATGTCATTGATTTATCTGAGATGCATTTGTGGATGCTATATTCATATTTACCGTAGTTTTCTAGCACAGAAAATTAAAAGCACAATTTTATAAGTCTGCAAATAAAATAGATTTAGTAAGACTATTTAGAATGGTGGAAAAGTATAATATTCTGTATAACTACATTTAACCATATTAAACTACCTCAAGTCAGACTGATTTCTCAAAAACTTGCTACAATATATTCTAACAAGACTTAGTAAGGTTTTATGTCTTGATTTTATTGAGATGTTAAGAGTTCTTAGGAAGTTATTATTACAAACATTATAAATCACCACTATAAATTATCATTATATAGTATTACCAAGGCAGAAGTTGTAAAATTCTAGCCATTATCCGTGAACAGAAGGTGCAAAGATGATTTTAATGGCCCAAGTGCTGGCATTGATGAAAGACCTATCTGGGGGTCCTAAACAAAGCTGTAAATAGACCATTCATTTCAGGTACCTCCTTCCTACCCTCATCATTGTCTCCATTCTTCTTTTCTCCTTTTCTCCTCCCATTTCCTTACCCCATTCCATCCCACCAACTCCTGTAACCTGCTTTATATTACAGCTAATCACTGCTGAAGTGCTAAGTAATAACTAAGCTATTAGTTAATAAGGGATGGAGATGAGATTACCACAGGAATATTTATACTGTCATGGACGCTACTTAAACAGTTGCCCTACAAAATAAAAGGAGAAATGACTTATCCTTAAAGTAATAGAAAAAGCACTTACCGTACTGGTCTGACCTCTGGTTTGGCACTCCCTGGCCTAAGCCTGCAGCCATTCCATGACTTCTTGCCATCCCACAAGCCTTCTCCTCTACCTGGTAAAACGTTCCTTGCACCCACACCACCCCTTCTCACCTTTACCTTCTTCACCTTGGAGACTTGCCCTTGAAGATAGGACTCAAGTAAACGTGGCATGGAGAAGCTATCCCAGGCTTCCCGGGCTGCTTTAGATGCCCCTGCTCTGTGTGTCCCCAGCGTTCTATGCACACATTAGAACACTTACTATTTCATACAATTATGGGTTCCTTCCTGTTTTCCCCACTAACTACGCTGTAACCTCCTTACAGCTTTACCAGCTTTCTTATTTTCGACATCTAGCAAATTGCCAGGTACTGACAGATCATTAAGGTTGAACAAATGCAAGATTGCAATGAAATGGAGGTTTGGGACATCACTGTTTTATGAGGTATGGAATAAATAACTACTGGAAACACTAATTAAAAATATCGTCCAGTCCCACTGTAGAGTATAGGACTTAATATGCACAGAACCCATAGCACAATGAAGTTTCCTGGGGGTTTTATTTTAGAAAAACTCTGATACTAGCTTATTAACTTTTCATTTGTTCCTTCTCACTAAAGGAGAGCACAGAACAATACCATTATTTCTGCTTCCCAATTGTCTAAGTTCCAGATAAATAGGCCTACCATCTTTGTGTGTGCTTTTATGTACTTTAATCAATATATTTCCCAGTTTGAACAAGACAATTAATTAATTCCTGTCCTGTTTAAACGAGTTTCTACTTACTCAAAGATGTCACTTCACAACTTGGAGGCACCCTTGAATAGTGAAAAAAATAAATTCCTTGGCTAGAAGTTAGTATACCTATAAGTTTTTGTCCTGGCTGTGCCCCTGGCTAACTCTGTGTGTGGCCTTGGGGAAATTACATAACATTTATAGGCCTCAGTTTCCTCATCTACAAAATATGAGAGTTGGAACAGGTGATTTTTAAGCACCCCTGTCAGTTTTCAAACTCTGTGATTACATAAACCTTTAATTCTAACACCCTAAAAAGTACCAGAAATGACAATACTGGTCTGTCACGCAAAGAAGATAATCTCCATCAGACGGAATTCAATTTACAATTCACGGCAAAGTCAAATGTGCACGCACTATGTCTGAGTGGCCAAGAGTAATAAAATATGTACTTGGAAGGAACAGGAAGCAGGGGGAAGGAACCACGCACTCTGTGAAACCATACACAGCCTAAATGTATTTTCTCACACCGATGTATTTTACATTTGTGACTACGAATACCGTACTTTCGGCGTATAAGACGACCGGGCGTATAAGACGACCCCCTAATTTTACAGTTAAAACATAGGTTTAGGCCTATATTCGCTGTATAAGACTACCCCCCACTTCCGAGGCTGTAGTCTTATACAGCGAATATAGGCCTAAACCTATGTTTTAACTGTAAAATTAGGGGGTCGTCTTATACGCCGGAAAATACGGGTACCACAGTGAACAGCTTGAAGTTCTTTGGAACAAGCACTGACTCGTGTAAGGTCACTCCTGAAGGATCTGCAATAATAACATTTGGCATATGTAGCTAGAGCACTTTGCAGACGGAAGCACGGAGAATTATGCTCTGCATGTTCCAGAAAAAGATGATCCATGATTCAGGTGAAAAAAAAAAAAAAGTCAGGTACGTTTCTGACGGTGGCAGCAAATCCAAACAGTATAACCATCTAATCAATATGGACACCCTCATTAAAATCCCCAAGTAGTAGTGAGTTTGATTTTCAGCAGGGTCTGGAAAGGAATTATGGATCTGGTGGCCTGGAGGAACATTACAGGTTTTAATAAAGGGAACCTTAAAATTACTAGTGTTGGCCCTGGTTCCAAGGAAGCCCTGGCTTGGTGTCTGCAACAACACAGGATGAACCTAATTCCTCTCCTCTCAGATTCCTGCTATTCAGTTTAAAATGCCATTTTATACACAGCCTGATCATTTCCCCTCAAAAAACAAACCCATGAAAATTGCTTTAAAATTCCTGATCAATGTTTTCAGTTCACATAGATATTAAACTGAATTTCCTAAAGCCCCAAAAGCTAATTATACATTCAATTAGAGTTTCTTAATAAAGATTAAAACTCCAAAGTCTATTACAAGCCCATATTTAATTCAACTGCCATTTTATCCATGCCATGGAAATGTAAGTGGTAACAATGAATATAAATTATAATACATGCCATAGGAAGAATGCTATTTGTCCAAGTACGTTACTATAAAGAATTAAATTTTGCTATCAGTTCCATGATCTAGTTAAAATTGGTATTCTTTATTTGGTCTTTCAATGTAGTCCAATTTTCTACTTTGAAAAACAAATTCTAGGGAATAAAGAAAAGAGATTAATTTATCATTAAGACTCTGCTTAATTGAAGTCAATTCCGAACAAACTTGAATTCAATTTCTGCTCATTAAATTGAATGTGCTCTGCGTTCCTCTCTGCATTGCTTTGAGCAAGCAGCTGAGAACAAGGGACTAACATCAAAATTATTAAATTGAGGAGATTTTATTTGGTCTTCACATGCCAGAGCCGCTTTGATGAGGAGCTGTTTTGGCACTGAAAGGAAAGAAGAGCAGCTGGAGGAAAAATCAAATGAAACTAAGCCTTGGAAAATTGAAGAAAACGCAAGCTTAATAATATTTAATAATTAAATTTCCACAAACAATAGCGGCAAATGAAGTAATCTGCAAAGTCTGTGAACTCATTTGCATAATTGATGCCGGTCCCCTGTAAATGAATAATGAAGATAATAAAAGATGTTGCTAAAAATGGGCACAATAACAGCAAATTTCATCAAGCCGCGCGCGCTGATTAATCTGCTCTTGCAAATCAGCCGCGAGAGGGGAGCGCGTGATTAACCGCGCGGCGGCCGGCAGCAGGCGGCGGCGCTGCCCTTTCTCTGCAGGTCTCGGGGCGCGTCCCGCCCGCTCCCCGCGCCGCAGCTGCCGCTCGGCCCGGCCGGCGCCCGGTGCTCGCTCCTTAACCGCCGCGGCCGCCCAGCCCCCTGGTTCTCCCCCGCCCCCGCTCACTACCTGGACGCTGAATAAACTAAGAAGCAATTGGCCGGGTGGGCGGGGGACCCCCACGCCAGTCGGCGGCATGCCCTGGCGCTCGCGTGGGTTTGCGATCGTGAGTGGGCAGGTGGGAATTTCTTTTCTGATGAAAGGTCAGAGGGGCCCGGTAGGCCCACGATGGCAGCCGCTCGTGGAAAAACCGGGAATGGCTCCTCATGAGCTCGCACCCTCCTCCTTTCTCTCCCCTGCACGCTCAGCCAGAAAGAAAGGGCCTTGAAAGGGATGAGTTTATTAGGCACTTTCAAATGACTATCCAGCAGAGATCAGGAGGCACAATAAAAAAAATTTTTTTAATGCTTCCCACCCCACCAATTCCCTTCCCTTGAAGAACAAAAAGACAGAGAAAGCAACCCACCCAGGTAAGCTGAGCTTTTTAAATGCGATGGGTTTTATTTATTCATTCATTCATTCATTCATTCATTCATTCATTCAGACTTAAAATAACATTGTCCTGTTTGCAACTTATATTTTGCAGCGTATTTTTCTCAGGGCTAACCCAAGGGGCCAATAAAATCTCTGAGAGCCGTTATGCCCAAATGCAGTTTGTGTGGGAGTTTGTGAAAAGCAACTTTGCCCAGTACAAACCTTAGATGATGAAACTGAAAATACTTCGAAAATTACACCACCCTCATACAGTTGAGGTGCCGCACACTCCTCCAGCTCTCTAGGATAAAGTCTCAGGAAAATAAAACTGTTGATAAACCGTGGCTCCAGACTGACCTTATTTTACAACCCTTGGTTTGCAATCGATCAGAGCTTGGGCCTACCAGGACTGACTCGGGCTTTTCATTTGTTTATAGTGTGTGTGCAATGTTTCATGCCTCCAGTGTACCATGTCAGCGATGTAAAATAATGCATTATTTTTGTTCACATCTTGGACCCACCTCCAAGACGGTATTTGTTTAAAATAAAGGCCGTGGTTATTTTCCATTATTACAGAATGGAAACTTCAGGCCTAGACATCTGAGAAACATAGCTTTAAAATCCAGTTCAGAAACATGGAGGGGAAGGAACTCATGATTGCTACTTCACTGGTAAAGTGCACTTCACTTGACCAGTTTTCATGCAGTCTAGTAAACCGTGGGCTTGCTTCTGCTTCAAGAAAAGCAGTGTGCTGCCCTGCATCCCAAATTCTGTCTTTCTCTGTACCATGGCATCAAATAAAGCTGCAATTTCCTTGTTTCTGATAAGCAAATGGTTCGTGTGCTGCAGTTAATTTTTCTGGTACAACAAGCACATTGTAATTTTCCCTGACTCCTCTGTATAAGTACAAAGAAATACTAGGACCATGGAATTTTGAGCCAGAGGGAACATCCTCACTGTACATGGGAAGAAGCAGAGACTCAGAGAAGCGACTGCACACTCCCGAACAGGCTCTACCGTCATACTCTAGTTCTCCCCACTCCCAGACCACAGGTTTCTCCCCACTTCCAGACTCTTTCAGAGATCAAAGGAAGGAAACTGGAAAAGGACTTAACAACCCTTCAGAAAACACAAGGAAACCAAGGGGATGAAGGTGCATAATTAACAGGAAGTGGGAAAGATTGAAATGATAAATTCAGGTGATAAAATGAGTTTCAAAGAATCAGGAGCCAGATGGCAATAGGGGAGCCGTGGGAAGGGCAGGGACTATGTAAAAACTAATCTGGCAAAATAAGCACTGTGGAGAGAAAGTCTGTCATTTTTAAGATGTGTTAAACACGGGGTCAAAGATCAAGAGAAGAAAGGATAAGTCAGTCCATGGAATGTTTGTAGACAGACAGAAGGAGAGTATATAGGTGAACTGGTGTCCTAAAGATTCTTTCTGTGTGATGCTTCTGAGGAAGAAAGGGTGGCAAACTGCCTCATGAGAACTAGTAGAAGAGCTGAGAGACACAGGAACAGCTGCCGTCAAGGTGAAATGTAGGCAGTTGTCAGATTTTCCTTCCAGCCACATGATGAGAATGCCGGGGCCTGTCCCACATCAAGGGTGCCCCATCTGCTTGGAGGTAGTGTCCTAAAACCAGTCTGCCCTGACATAAGGAAGCCACTGTCCACTGTCATTTCAATGCCAGACAGAGAAAATTCAGGCTTTCTGATGCCCATCTGTGTATGTCCATGGTCACACCACTATCCTGGTTAGGATTTGGAATGGTTCAGTTAGGAACGGCTCTGAAGAGACACCCTCCGAGTTCTTTGTTGTTTCCTGTTTCAAATCACCCTAATCTATAAACAAAAATGTATTCTGCAGTGTTTCATAGCTTATTAGCGCTCATGTAAGAGATGAATGATTCTCACTGTCACTTGAAAACACCCACAGTTTAGAAATGTTGAAGCTACCCAAATGTAATAAAAAATAAAATGTATTTCAATTGGTCAGTCTTGAAAGTTAAGTAAACAGTTAGACTTCGTTCTAATTATTCCTAGCTAACATTGATGGAAGTGTAGGTAAGGTTTGGTAGCCAACTGCTTGTTTTCTTTTATCCTCTTTTTTTTTTTCTAATGACTGACCAGTTTGGGCAAAAGCCTAACACTCTAAGCAGATGGACTTGGCAGCATTGTTTCTGAAACCCTGGGTCCTGCGATACTTTATGGCTCTTCATCACCTTCCAGAGCTGTCCTTACGAGGCCAGGAATCTAGCGGATTTTCATGTGGGTAGAAAAATGTCCTGC
Source organism: Craseonycteris thonglongyai (assembly GCA_004027555.1). Lineage (NCBI taxonomy): Eukaryota > Metazoa > Chordata > Mammalia > Chiroptera > Craseonycteridae > Craseonycteris > Craseonycteris thonglongyai. The sequence continues at coordinate 452 of PVKE010025330.1, read as the reverse complement.
TCCTCTGGTTGCCTGGATACTCTAGTTAACTGCTGGTGACCACAGACATTATAAAGCAGTGTCTGCTGCTTAGGAACTTTGAAGACTGTTGGAGAGTTAGTCAGCTCTCCTTATATAGAGCAACAGGCAGAAATTGTTGCTAATCTGACAAAAATACTCATGCCCTATGATGTTTACTGTTTATAGACTGAATTTAGGTACAATCTAGAGATATTACTTCCTCACAAATAATTTATCTCTAATAATTTATCTCTAAATTATATCTGTGGATAAGGATGTCTTTATTGTGTGCCCATGGTCCAAATAGCAAGTTTTTCCTAGTCCTAATTATGTACAACTAGAATATGGTTTCCCATTCAATTTACACTTTTCTTACAGAAACAAAATTTTATTAAAATCATCAGAAATTATTTAAAAATTAGCATATAAACTAAAGAAGGCAATATGTAATA
>PVKE010025329.1:0-23149 GCA_004027555.1 Craseonycteris thonglongyai | reverse complement strand
GGGTTGGAGGGGGACCTGATTCTGGGAGCTGGGCACATAATGCGATGCATGGGTGATGTGATGTGGAGTTGTCCATTGGGAAACTGTCTGATTGTTACCAACCAATGTCACCCCATTAAATTTAACAATAAAATATAATAATATTAAAAAAAAAGAAAGCTTTTGAGGGACAGATGTGTTCAGTATCTCGATGGTGGTGACGGTTTCACAGGTGTACACATGTATCAGAACTTACCAAACTGTACACCTTCAAAGGTCCAGATGGGTCAGATGTATGTCCATAATGCTATTAAAAATCACAAAACTGTGGTAGTTAATTTTAGTACATATGCATGTTGATAGAAGAAAGACTAGAAGGAGGGTCCCCAAAATGTTAACAGTGGTTAGTTCTGTGTTGTGGGGTTACAGAAAATTTTAATTTTCCTATGGATCTTCTGAAGATGAGCAACCATCGAGCCAAAGGGCTGGGCGTGTGGGGCACCCAGTGTGGAGGGGCTGCAAAGACCGAAGCAACCAGCCTTGGGCTGGAAAAGGCTGGCCCTGCACCTACTGCCTGGGTTCAGTCTCAGCTCTGCCAGTTACTTGCTGAGTGGCCTTGAGCTGGGTGCTTGGCCATTAGGTGCTTCTGCTTCCCCTAATATAATATGGACAGATGACTGTAGAAGCCTCTGAGGGTGGCTGAGCGATTCAGTGAGCCCACACAGGTGGTCCCACAGCACAGTAGAGAGGGGGAGAGGAGTTGCTGTTACCCCTCCCCATCTTAGTTTCAGGGTAGGAAAAGAATAAAAGTAACTTAAGAACAGTTTGGGTTTTTTTTCTAAGATAAAAATAAGGTTGAGTAATCTCTGAAACAGAAGGCCCGTTCTGGAATGGAAAGTGTTTGAGGTTTCTCTTGGCGGGCAGTACCAGAACACTTTTATCTCTCTCCCAACTGTCACCACCATTTGTGCCCTCCTCCTGCCCCTCCAAGAATGCCCCCTCCCATTGCTCCTGCACGGATCACCCTCCGTCCCTGACCATGGCCCTCTGGTGTGAATGACCCCAGATTGCTTCTCCTGCAGCTGCTTCTGGGAGCAGAGACCATACCTTCCTCTTCCTTTCTTTTATTTGATCCTTTCCTGTTGACCCAGAAGTCACACCTCTTGCCCTCCCAGCACCCCCGTGCCCACCAATCTTCAGCTTGACCTCCCCTTCAGGGTTGAGCTACTATCCTTAACTGCCTGAGTCCGCTGACCTGGGCCACTAACCACTTCCCTGAGCCTTCGTTTCTTTGTCTGTCTATTGGGGCTCACAACTCCTGCCCTGTCTGGCTCACAGGAGACTGTGCTTTGTAACATGTGCATTAAGTCTCGCTCAGCACAAGCAAGACCAAATTCTCCTCCACAGCACCAGTGCCCTGGGAAGAGGAGAGCTTCCCTGACACTGCCCTTCATCCAAAGATAAGTGAGCTCCAGCCCCCAAGAACCATCCCACATGTCATTGTGACCACCCTTCTATGTAGGTAGTCCTCACGTCTTACTGAAATCTGCCTGATTGGTCATTTAAGCTTCTTCAAGCAAGCTTCCTCTCCTCCTCAGGAGTCTCCAAGTTCCTTGAGGCCAAGGCCACTTCATTCATCTTTTGCCTCATCCTTGTTTCCTTTTCACCCAACAAATTCACACCTTGCATAGGGCTAGCTCCTCATCTGCACTCAATACCTGTTGGTCAGTTTTATTTGAACCAGCATTTACATCTCTGGTAGCCACAGGCTTCTGTTGTCACCATTAAACTTCATAGTGACAATAGAACAAAGGCAGAGACGCAGGTCAGCAACATATCATTCCAAAGGTGAACACCTCCTAGGGGATTTGTCAGAGGCACCAGGACAAAAGGTCTACAATGGCCACTCAAGTTGCCTGTTGAGGGGGCTGTGGGTAGGACAGTGTCTGTTTGTCTGGTGGGTGGGTGTGGATGCATTTGCAGAGTTTATAGCTTTCCTTTGACTCAAATCCTTCTCACCTCCTCCCAGATTAGGTGTTAGATACTGTTAAAGGTCAACTCTAGGCCAGACCCGTAGTTAAAGGAGCCTTGGGGTCTGAGTTATTGAGTTCCTCCCACGTGTCCTGGATCCCTGTGATGGGCAGCCTGTCTCCTGTCTCTGCCTGGTTCTTCTTCTCACCATCTTCTCTCCCTAATCCCCAATCAGCTGCACTATCTGTACTGCCACAGGCGTGAGGTCAGCCTGTCTGATGTTTCTAGTCAGAGGACAAGGCCCTGCCTGGCACAGCTCTGGACTGGCATCCCAGGGCTCCATCGGTGCCCCCTGGCTTGGTGGTCCTGGCAGGAGCCCATGCCAGCCCCCCCACACACACCCCACTGAAAACCAATCCTGACGATGGAGTCCCCGCCCCTCTTCAGAGCTCAGCCGTAGTGCTACTACCTGTCTTCCCGAGTTGGTGGCTTACTCAACATGCGTTCCTAATGACATGAGTCAAGTGTCTCATGACCTCAGGGCACCAAAGAAATCATTCGTTGGTTGCCGTGATTATAGCCAGCATCCCTGTGCCCCATTTCAGCCCATCCTACACCTGTTTCAGTGTGTTATGTCTGTGTTCTGTCATCATTTCTGTTAACCTACAGTTATTAAACTTGTGTACTTCCACTTTCCCTCCTCCATTCCCTCACTGAGTGACCTGGGGCAACTCACCTGACCTCTCAGGGCCTGTTTCTGCTTCCATAAAAGGAGACAGTCACACCCACTCTCAGGACTGTTGTGGCCATTGAATGGGAAAACCATTTCCCAAATTTTAGTCATTCAACTTCCCATCACCATTTTTACCATGTCTACACATCACCTGCTCTGTTTGTATTTCTTTTTTTGTCACTAAATCAATTTTAATGATCTCACTTTGTAAAAAAATATACTTTACTAAAGAACACAGAGCCCATGCAATAGGCTATTAATACGTGCAGCCTCTTTTGTTTCTTTGAATTTATTTGTTTTAAAAACTCTCTTATGGCTCGGCGGTTGAGCGCTTACCTCACAAGGTCTGGAGTTCCATTCCCAGCCCTAGTCTGTGCAAACGCATACGCTAACTGCGGTGCAACTAGTAACCACCGAAATGACTTGGCAGCGAAGATTCTTGCCTTTCATGTGGGAGGTTCCTGGTTCTTTTCCCACCCCCACGGCCCCACACCCATGTGGGTGGAATGAAACCATGTCACAACTAATGAGGTACAACTGTGGAGACTGCTCTGGGCCCTCCTCATGTCTCTCTCTCCTCTCAAAACAATAAAATTAGGGGAAGCCGGGATGGCTCAGTGGGTTAAGCGCTCACTTTGCAGCGCCACTGGGGGGCTGTGCCGAACCACATGCTGAACTGGGAGCTCCCCGAGTTCAGTTCTCTCTCTGTCTCTGTCTCTGTCTCTGTCTCTGTCTCTGTCTCTCTCTCTCTCTGTCAAAAATAAATAAATAAATAAAATATATTAAAAAAAATAAAAATAAAAAAAATAATCCCTTAAAAAAAACCAAAAAAACCAGTAAAATTAAAAAATTAAATTAAAAATTAAAAAAAGAAAAACTCCTCTCTCCAAATCTTTCAATTCTTGGTCAGGTCGGGCCTCTTTTGAGCTAGTTACATTCTTTTGTAATATTCATTACAATAAATGCTAATTATTCAAATGCAAAGTCCTCTGGGGAAGCTGCCTACAGGCCGTTGCAGCATACTTTGGGAGACCCTGTGGTGACAGATGCGGGGCCTGGGCCCGTGCCCACCCAAGGTAGGTGGGCAGTGGTTGTGAGCTGTGGGCAAGCCTGTGCCTGGGGGAGTCACCGGCCACCTGGACAGCTAGATCAGTGCACTCCATGTGCCCCTCCCCACGCCCTGCTGGGAGGCAGCAGGACAAAGGAACCCTGGGGTCTGACTATGAAGTAAGATGTCAGCTCATCGAGGGAGGCATCTTCAGGCCACTGTCACAGTGCACACTTCCTGCCAGTTGGTGCCTGAGAACCAAGTGCTGGAGAGGCTGAGACCAGGCAGAATTGCTCTTCGTTGCAGTTCTCATCTCTGGAACTGTGTGGCCAGACAGGGGCCTGACTCCATGAGCTAGGAGTGACCTGTCCCGAGGAGGACTGAGGTGCTTGGAGACCAGCATGTTCTCTCTTCATAAACCAGTCAATTAAGCTGTGCAGTGGGGCCTGCATGTAACAAACAATCCCTTCCTTGTACTCTGCACTTCAGCATAGAAAGCACGTTCACACCCTTAGCTTCCCTGTGAAGTACAGTTGTCCCTCAGTACCCAGAGGATTTGTTCCAGGACCCCTGCAGATACCAAAATCCTTGGATGTTCAAGCCCCTTATGCAAAATGGCATAATACTGCATAAAACCTACATATATCTTCCCATATACTGTAAATAATCTCCAGATTATTTATACTACCTAATACAATGTAAATGGTATATAAATACTGCATTGTTTAGGAAATAATGACTAGAATAAAAGTCTGTACACGTTCAGTACAGATGCAACCATCTTGTGCCTAACTGTCATACAGGTTTGTAGTACATGTCAACAACTACATAACTTTTTTTTCATTCTGAGGTTGGCTGAATCCACAGATGAAGAAGAACCCACAGATACAAAGGGCTAGGGCAATTTCAGGACTCCTACCCCAGTTCACAGATGAGGTTCAGAAGGTAAAGGCATCAGACCTCAGGACAGTGTGGAGGGGCAGGCAGTCTGGATGTTCACTGAGTACTTGCTACACTACGTGCTGGCACATTCCCATGCTTTTTCTCACTTGATCCTTGAGATAGTCCTGTGCGGTATGGACTAGTAGCCAAATAGGCAAGGTTAAGCATTCTAGGGATGCCGGGATAGCTCAGCAGGTTGAGCGCTTGCCTTGCAACTGCGAGGTCTGGGGATTGAATCCCAGCCCTGACCCGTGCAAACCCATATGCTCAACTGTGGTGCACAACTGGTAAGCGCCAGGATGGCAGCAAGGTTCTGACCTCCCATGTGGGAGGCTTCCAGTTCGGTTTCTGTTTCATGCAGCCCCACATCCACCTGTGTGGAATGAAACCGTGTCACAACTAATGATGTGCACCTGTGGAGACTGCTCTGGGCCCTCCCCCCTTCTCTCTCTCACTCATCTCTCAAACAATAAAATAAATTTTTTTTTTTAATTCTATCTAGCAATTACAGGCAGCCTGGATACCAGGGTAGCTCAGTGGTTGAGCTCTTGACTCCCAATCGCAAGGTCCAGGGTTCGATTCCCAGCTCCAGGCCCATGCAAACTCATATGCTGAACTGTGGCACAACTGTAACCACCAGGATGGCTCAGTGGTGAAGGTTCTCACCTCCCATGAGAGAGGCCTCCAATTTGGTTCCCACCCTGCGTGGCCCCACACCCACCTGTGTGGAATGAAACCATGTCACAACTGATGATGTACAACTATGAAGACTGCTCTGGGCCCTCCCTCCTTCTCTCTCTCTCTCTCTCTTTCTTTCTCCTTTCTCTCAAAAAACAAAATAAAAAATAGAAGAATTACAGGCAGCCCCCAACTTCCAACTTGGTTATATTTCAAGATATGATCAAAAAGCATTTTCCCACTGAAAATGTTATCCTTGGTACTTAGATACTCAGGCTAGTCCAAGGAGGGCTAATTAACCCATAACACTCCAGCATTCTTGAACATGTGCAGTAAACATTAGAAAAATATTATAATGTCTGCAGTCAAAACAAACAAACAAGCAAAACAAACAAGCAAAACAATAGCTTTTGATAAGAAATTGCTTTTTGTCTTGAATGCCTGCCTGAAACTCTGAGGCCAGATAGAAGAACAAATATAATCTCCCCTGCCCTCCTATTTTAGAATTTGAAGAAGAGAAAGAACAAAGGTGGTAAGTGTGGGGAAGGGGGTGGTGAGGGGAGCCCCCCGGGAGGAAGTTATGAAAGAAACAAGCAGGTGCTTGGAGAGGGCTCAGCATGGGGGGGGGGGGGGGGACAAGATGGCAAGGGACCCTGAATTTTCTCCCATGCAAGAGGCTGCTTTCCCCTGAGAACAAGAGCTCCCCAGAAAGGTGACAGAGGTGCTAGACCTGCGGACTGCTGGGAATTCAGGGTGACTCAGAAGTCTGAGAACAGAAGGGGAGGAATAGTTCTGGATAGAACAGCGATGGGCTTAACGCCCGCCACCACCACCAGTGGGGCACAAGTAGGGTCTACAGCAGCTGGAAATGCCTCTCAGTCCTCTGTCTTCTGGCGGCTTTTGATTCGGTTGCCAAGACAGCCGGTTCTAGAACTGGCGCCCTGCTTCACAGCTGTGTGACTGTCTGGTGCACGTGGCGGGGGCAAAATTAAGCACTACGAGCTGCCGCCCTGCCTGGCTCACTCCCACATTTCCCAGCTGAAGCTTTAGGGTCACTGAGGCTGAGGAAGCAGCTCTGTCTGGCCATAGCCCCCTCTGTTCCCAGCCACTAGGCTGCAAACTTCCATGATTCGAAATGTGTGTGAAGAGATGAGAAGCATGATTCTAATTTGAGGTGTGAGCCTGACAGCTGTTCAGGCCGTTGGCGGCCTCCCCCTCCCATCTGCAGAACCCTCCAGGAGAGGGGCCTGCAGGGGGGGTGGGCACAGCTCCTGAGGCAGAGCGGGGCAGCCTCAGCCAGGCCGATGGAACTGTCATCACCCCCTAGTCCCCAGTGTTTTCGGGTCAGAGCAGCGCTGAAAAGAGCCACACTCTCATGTCACAGAGGAGGGAACAGGTCCAGAGAGGGAGAGCGCTTTTCATAGTCACACAGCCAGGCCCAGGAAGAGCTGGGCCTAGCAATCAGGTGCCCCAGACTGCAGCCAGAATCCCCCTAATTAGGTAAGACTGGTTCACAGCCATGCACATTTGATGAATTTGCTTCCAGTCTTTTAAAGATTTATTTTTATCATTTTTGATAGAGAGAGAGAGTTAGAGACAGCGAGAAGGGAAGGGCCCAGAGCAGTCTCCATAGTTGTACATCGTCAGTTTTTCCACATAGTTTCATTCCATAGGTGGGAGTGGGGTTGCTCAGGGCAGGAACTGGGCCGGGGTCTCACCCCGGTGAGAACTGAACTGAGAACTCCCCAGTTCAGCATATGGGTCCACACGGGCCGGGGCCGTGATTCCATCCTCGGTCCCTGGGGCTGCAAAGTGAGCGCCTAACCCACTGAGCCATCCCGGCTTCCCTGCCTCCAGTCTAAAAATACCTACATGTCATTTTAAATTAATACTTACTTATGCTATGTATGACTATTTATTATTTTTAATTAATTTCAGTACCTCCTGCATACATTGTGGTTATTCAGCATTTGTCGAATGAATGAATGAATGCATTCTTATTCCACCTATCCCACGTCAGGCCTCAGTCTTCATCAGCTCCTCCCTGGATGACAACAGCCCTAGATTGGTTTCCCCTCCAGATGCCCCTTTACCCTGTGCCCTCCACCCAGGCCCACCATGGCGGCCACAGCTGGGGCCCAGGGGTCTAGGAGAGTTCTCTAACCCTGCTCCTTTCTTGGTCAAGGCCGGCTTTGGCACTGGGCTTAGGACAGGTGTGAGACACCCACATGCCCTCTCCCCTGGATGCTGGCCCTGGCACCCTGCCCTGCTCCTCCCTCCTCCTAACAAGTGCTCCTTTCACCTCTGCTTTTTTACTCCTTCCCCCCCTGGTGTGGGGACTTGGAAAGACCCTGAGACTTTTGTGGGACTCCAAGGGAATAATTCAATCATTAAAAATGAAGGCCAACTTGATGGCGGGAATCCTTTCACCGTGTATCTCAAATCATCACGTTGTATACTGTAAATATCTTAAAATTTGTCCATTATACCTCAATGAATATGAAAAAAAAAGAAGAAAATGTAGGGACCGAGCAGGGGGCACTGGCAGGGGCTGAGAGCCTAAAAATGGAGGCTTGGGCCCAGCATTACAGAAGGCTAAAGAGGGGGTGCATTCTCTAAGAGGGGGGCATGCCCTGAGGCGTGGGCCCAGGAGACTTCCTGGTAGATGAGAGGAAGAATCATAGACGGCACAACTAGAAGTCAGGAGTGTACGGAGGTCAAGGGTGAAGAAAGTTGTCAAGAAGGAGGGTATGGTCAACAATGCCTATGCAGCTGAGGAGGGAAAGCGGCCTCCACTCCCTGAGGCAGATGTGCACCTGGGGCTCGGCCCGCTGTGACCAGAAGCCCTCAGGCGGGATCTGGCTCCATGGGTGAGCCTGGAAGGGTGCGGCCCCTCCTCCAAACCTGGGGAGAGTGCCCAAGACCCCACTGAGCAGAAACAGGGTGGGATGGAAACCAAACAAGTTGCTCCTTTAAAGCCACCTGAAATTCATGTTTCAGGAATGTTTGAATTTTGGCTTCCTTTTCCTGTAGCAGGATATTTAAAGAAAACATCTTTTAAGGCTTCAACTCCAAAGCAAAGAGCCCTCTGTGCACCTACTTCTGGTCTCTGCTTCAGGAACAAACCTCCTTTACACTTTGGTCTGGACTGTGTCCAAGGCAGATAGAAACTCTTGGCCAAGATGGGCGCAGCCCAAGTTCCTGCCAAGGGATTCAGAATGAGCTGAGCACAGTCAGGCTTTGAAGCCTCCCAGAGGCTTCCACTCCAGGGCACCCTGAAGCCAGGCATCTGGGGTGGCTGACAGATGGTGGTGCCAGCTGGGAGGAGAGGGGGCCACATCCCTGCCCCAAGCCCAAGTCCTGCCATCTCTTCCCCTGGGAGCAGATACTTACTTAGTGAGAAGAGAGGGAGCTGAGAAGTTACCCAAGAAAGGTGACCCAGGTTTAGTCTGTCTGGCATTTAAAAATCAGATGGCTCATCCTTGGCCTTGGCCACTTTCAAATGATTCAACTCCAGAGTCTGTAAAAAGAGGCCCAAGGAGGGGAGATGGAGACAAAAGGGAAAGAGAGTCCCTCCTGCCAGGCTCTCCAGGCCTCCACTGCTCCCTTTAGGGACCCCACACCCACCCAGCACTAGCCTGTGCTGAAAGTGTAAGTCCATAGTGTCTTCCCCCTGAACACCACATGATCCCACACGCTGCAAAGTAGGCGGGCATAGGCGTTTGTCTCCCTTTGCTGATGTGTTAACAGGGGCTCTGAGAGGCTAGGAGCTTTTTCAGAGCCACAGCCCCAGGAAGCCACAGAGCCTGCTTTGCAACCCGGGTCTCCTGACACCCAGCCTGTGTTCTCTGCACTTCGTCCTACTGCCCCACCCAAGAGAAAGGGCAGATGGGAGAGTGCTTTTCCACCCCTATCAGTGCCCGAAGAACAGATATCTAGGAACTACTGGGGAGGGGGCGCTCCCGTCCAGATGGCCAAGGGTCCTGCCCAGGAGTCAGTACCTTTCCTTGGTGACCGAATGCCCCCTGCCCCCATTACTAGGGGACAGAAGCCCCCGTCCAGAGTCCTGTCCATCTCAGGGCTTGTCTCCAGATCTAGGACCCTCCTCCCCGGTCACTGAGTCATGGACTCACGGGTGGTCAGGGCAGGAGTAGCCCTGAGGATCCTCCAGAAAACTCTGTCCTTGCAGATGGGAAGATGGAGGTCTGAGGACTGTGCAGAGTCACGCCCAAACACGTAACAGCAGCACCTTCCTCTCAAGTTATTTTGAGGATTACGTGAGATAATGTAAGCCAAGCACTTAGCCCCCAGTTAGCAACTGGATACTGCCATTACTGTCCTCACTGTTGTGAATTAGCCCACCACAGCCAAGTGAGTGGGCCTCCAGGAGTAGGAGTGAGTCCAGGCCTCTGACCCATTTGGCTTCTCACCATAGGGTGGCAGCAAGGATGAGAAGCAGGAGATCTGGGGCCCATCCTCATCTTGCCTCTCATTAGATGGGTGATCGAGGGAAGCCCTGCTGAATCTCTTCCCCAGTGCCCCGGTTTTCTTCTTGAGAAATAAGCTAGTCAGTCAGTAGGCCCCTTCCAGTTTGGAAATCCCCAGTTTCAGCAGCAAAACAGCTCAAGGAGAAAGTGGCTGGGAAAGGGTGTGCCCTGCTCTGAGGAGCAAGCCTAGGTAGAAGACAAAGACGCCCTGTGCAGCCCTGGCCCAGAGTTGTGTGGGTTTCCATCCCCCGGCCCCGGGGCTTCCAGGAATCACAGTGAAAGTTAATACTTGAAAGTTGTCAGACCGTTTACTTTGTGTTCCTGGAAGCTGCAGTCCAGGAAAGGTTGGGAGGAGAAGGGGAGAGAGGCAGAGAGAGAGATTAGGACGGGGTGAAAGGCTGTAAAAAGAGGAAGAAGTGGAAGACTAAGGGAGAGAACGGGGACAGAGTGGAAAGGTAAGAACAGGGGAGGCAGACAGGCACAGAGAGACAACAGACCGAGCAGAGAGCAGAGGCTCTCATCGTGGCCTGGACACAGGGCTCAGAAAGCCACAGCTTTGAACTGCCTTCAGCCAGGGACACACAGCCCTGCCACAGAACAAAAGCAACACAGTGCTTTCTGAACAGGAGCTCTTCACCCACGTGAGAGGGCAGAGCCATTGGGTGTCATCTTGCTGTTCCCTTGAAGACTCTCAGCCCACATCTCCATTTCCCTTTGGCTCAGAAATACCAATGTTGGTTGATTTTCTGTAAAGTAGCACCACGGATCTCCCTTATGAAGCAGCACCCCTCAACTTGGCTGCCCGGCCACTAGGGAACACACACCACACTGGGCAGACACTCTGTGCAGACCTGCTATGAGCGAGCTGCCATTGCCATGTGTCCGGCATTCAGGACACATCAGCAGACCACAAAGTCCTGACTTGGGTATCCTCTGGATTCGTATCGAGCCACTAAGCACCTGCCATGTGTCAGGGTGCATGCCACGCTCTGTACAGGCGCCGCATAACGAATCCTCATAACGGCGCTGAGACGCCATCATTCACCCCACGGCAGGGAAGCCAGGCGGCCGGCTTCAGAGTGCATGTCTTAACCGCCGTCTAAACTGAAATAGAATGTTACTGCCTATGAAGCACAGTGCAACGGTAAAGGCCGAAGGAGTTTTGGCTCTGCCACACAGAAGCAGTGTGACCTTGGGGCCGCGGCTTGTTTGCTCAGTGCTGGTTTCTCATCTCTAAAACAAGAATAACAACTGCAGAGGGTCCTTATGAGGATTGAAGGAGATGCTATGAATCACTTAGCACAGGCCCCGGCCTGGGCAATGCTCAATAAAGGTTCTGTTACCCAGGAAGGGGGGCCAGCAAACCCTCAGCCACATTCCACATGCAGGAACTAAGGAGGAGGGCAGGGGCACTGCTGGGGCAGTGCCCAGTGCCAGGCACTGTGCCAAGGGGTCCAGGAGGGCCAGCCAGGGAGGGGCCTGTGCCCTGTGAAGTGTTAGGATCCTGCCCCCCATCACCAAGATGCTGCCACCCCCTCCTCTGCCTCCTCTGCCCCTGCTCTGCCCCACCCTCAGCCACCCACAGGGCCCCTTGGGTGGGGCGGGCAGGGCAGAGCAGGGCAGGGCTGAGCGGGAGCAGCAGGGCGTCATTATCACTTCCAGCGCAGGGCTGGAGACTGAGTTAAGGCTGGCCTTCTTATCAGCTCCCCAGGCCTTGTCCTGAAATGCACAGAGGCACTGGGGCCTGAGGGTGGGGGTCTGTGGTCACTGCCCAAGTCCTTCCCCCACTGGAATAATGGTCCCCGGAGCAGGAATGAGAGAGGCAGCCTGGGAAACCGGACGAGTGCCGCCTGCCTTGGTCACCATGCCATCCTGGGCAATCCCTTCCCTCTCTAGTTCCCATCAGAGAAAGTGGGGATGGAGGGGCAGCTGGATAAGGTGAGCCCTGAGTCCCTTGTTAGCTCTGAAGAGTTAGGATCCTGTGACCATTTGTGAGGTAGCCATGATCAACCTGGTCATGGACGAGGAACCGGAGGCCAAGCAGAGGGAAGAGACTTGGCTCTCATAGTAGAGCTGAGGGGCACCTTACTCCCAGCCCAGTGCTCTCCCTTGCATGCCGACGCTCTGGAAGGCCCATGGAGGGAAGGTCTGGTGCTAACAAGGGGGCAGCTGCTTCCTGGCTCCCCCTCCCAGGGCCCAACTGCCTCCATCAGTTTCCAGGAATGGACTGAGCACCTCTCAGAGATGCTGCAGGATGTGGGTCGCTCGGCTTGGAGGAAGGCAGGGAGGGCATGGCTTCATGGTGTATAAGAGCAGGCCCCATCATTGGGCACTGATAACAGCCCTCCTCTTATCAGTGGGCCAAAGACTGTGAAAAGCATGTCCAAGAATCAAGGGCAAGTTCAGCAGAAATGGGGAGAGGGCAGAAAAAAAAAAAAAGGTAGTTGCAGCTCATCTGAGACCTCCAGCCTGGAGGAAAGAATCTCTGAGGAGGCCCCAGTGCTTAGAAGACAGGGTGTCAGGGGTGGAGTCAAAGGAGGTGTGGGCTATGTATGCCCCACTTACTCCTTGAGGAGCACAGGAGTCTGATCCAAGACTTTCCTAAAGAAATCCTAGAACTCTCAGGCTGGTAGAAACTAGAGAGACCCAAAGTCCGCATGCAGAGAAGGAGGGGTCATGGCCTCCTTTGAGAATCTGAGGAAAGTTATGTCTTGCCCAGTGTGGAAACTGAAGCCCAGGCTGTCATGGGAGATGACTCACACTTGGCTTGGGACTTGGAAGGCCCTGCCTGACACTGGGTGAGTCCCCTGTGTAGCTGGAGGCAGGGAATCTGCATTACAGAAAAAAGCCACATGCTCAAAATGGCATCACTCATGCTGCAAGCCCACAATACCAAACCTAGATTTAGTGCCTGATCTGATTGCAACTTCAGCCTCTCCCGGAAATGTAATCTTAACCAGTCTGAAATGTTCTGACCAAGCACCAATAAAGTAACCTGTCAGGTAGGCCCTCTCCATCTCCCAGAGAAAGAAAAGGCAATCTGAATGATAAATCCCCTTCCCATTCTCTTCCCTGCTCCCAAAGATGTCTTGGCCCCCCAAATAATCCCTTCTATTCTTCTACTAATAGCTCCCTAGCCCTACCCTTCCTCCTATTAAAACCTTCCATTTTATGGGGAAGCCTGGATGGCTCAGTGGGTTATATGCTTGCTCTGCAGCCCCAGGGACCCAGGATAAAATTCCAGCCTGGCCATGCAACCATATGCTGAACTGGGGTGTGCTTCCCATGCGGGAGGCCCCCAGTTCAGTTCCAGTCCTTCCACTTCAGCCCCTGGCTTGAGGGGGCATGTCTCCCATGCGGGAGGCCCCCAGCTCAGTTCCTGCCCTGCACAGCCCCTGCCCACCTGTGTGGAACTAAATCATGTTGAAAACTGATGATGTACAACTATGGAGACTGCTCTGGGCCCTCCCCCTTCTCTCTGTCTCTGTCAAAAACAATAAAAAAATAAATCTTAAAAAAAGTCTTGGGGAAGCTGGGGTGGCTTAGCAGGTTAAGCGCTCGCTTCACAGCATCGGAGACCAAGGATTGAATCCCGGGCCCGGCCCATGTGGACCCATATGCTGAGCTGGGCTCCCAGTTCAGTTCTTGCTGGGGCCTATGCAGGAGGCTCCCTGCTCAATTCCTGCCCTGCATAGCCCCACGCCCACCTGTGGGGTGAAACTACATGGAGAACTAATGCTTTCAACTATGGAGACTGTTCTGGGCCCTCCCTCCTTCTCTCTGTCTCTGTCAAAAAACAGTAAGAATAAATCTTAAAAAAAAAAATCTTTAAAACCTTTCATTTTATACAACCCCTTGGAGCATGCTTCTGGTTGGTAGATTCAGGATGCTGCCTGATTCATGAATCATTTCATAAAGCCAATTAGATCTTCAAATTGACTTGGTTGAATTTTATTTATTTATTTATTTTATTTTTATTGTTTTTGACAGAGAGAGAGATACAGAGACAGAGACAAAGAGAAGAGTGAGGGCCCAGAACAGTCTCCATAGTTGCACATCATTGGTTTTTCCACATAGTTTCATTCCACAGGTGGGCGGGGCTGCACAGGGCAGGAACTGGGCCGGGGTCTTGCCCCGGTGAGAACTGAAGTGGGGGAGCTCCCAGTTCAGCATGTGGGTCTTCACGGGCCGGGGCCGAGGCCAGGATTCGATCCTCGGTCCCTGGGGCTTCAAAGTGAGTGCTTAACCCACTGAGCCATCCCGGCTTCCCCAAGTTTTATTTTTTAACACAGCTTGTACAGTCCTGACGACCAGGTGCTGGGGCACCTTCTAACCCCTGGGGATCCGGGGCTCCAGGCAGGCACTATTACACACAGCCAGTTCCACGAACATCTCCCCACCCAGGCCTCGGGCCAGTTCCTGGGTCGTCTTCCACTCTGGCCCAGGCCCAGGCTGCCCTGAGGACTCCCATTTGTGGGCCTGAGAGGCCTGTGAGTGCCCCATGTTAGCCACCTCTCCTCAGGACTAGGCAGCCTGGGCTGGCTTGTGGCCCCTGAACACAGACAGGAGACTCACACAGACTCGTGGGCCTGACACTCCTGGGCTGAGGGCCTGAAAGGCCTCACGCCCTCCTCCCCTTGCCAGGCAGCCTCCCAGACCCCACAGGCTGCTTCCGCTTTACTTGGAAACGTGGGCTCTAGGAATTTACACAGCAAGGCCCAAACTGGGCTTTTTGTACACCAGGGATACACCTCACCCCTCCCCAGAACCCAAGGGTCAAGCTGAGTAAAGCAGGGATATCCACGCAGCGGAGGACACGCCCGAGCCCCAAGGGGGCTTGAGACTTGGGGAGACACTGGGACCAGGGCAAACGGAGAGAGAAAGAGCTGGAGTTCCCGGGGCCCAGAGCCAGAGCCACAGTGACAGGTGAGTCTGGGGCTGAATACGGAAGGGCCCTAGGCTGCCACAGCCGGTCTGGGTGGGAGGAAGAGGGAAGGGCAGCCTTGTGGGGAACTCAGCATAGGAGAACTAGAGCCATGTCCTACAATGGAGGTCAACTACCTCCCAGGCTGGGCTGGTATCTCTGGAGGATAAGCTCCTGCCCTGGACACATAAGCATGTGTGCGCCCACAGGGGCACACACACCTCCACGGGCCCCCGGGGGTTGTTGTTCATCTAACTACCTCACCTTCACCGCACCCTGATTTCACCTGGATACAAGGGTGGCAGGAAGCAGTGTGGCTGGTACCCATTTTCAACTCCTAAGGGGACAGTTCTGAAACTTCAGGGTGGCAGGATCACACAGGGCACTTGAGAAACATTTCGATTCATATTCCTGCACTCTTCCCACCCCGTAATTCTGAGTTGGTGGTCTGAGGGTTCAGGAAATTCTGAAAAGGTGGTCTTTGGAGAAAGGCAGGGTGGTCTGTTGGCTGGGTGTTGGAGAAAATAATCATCATCATACCCCTGCATTCATTATGTGCCCACTACATACCAGGTGTTATGTGTGAACCACCTCACTTCATCCTCTGACACCTTCCAGAAAGGTGCCATTATTTCCATTCCCAAGGTCACACGCTTTGACGGCCCCCACCCACCCCACCAAGGGCCTGGGACCTATCCCAGGAGCAGGACCTGACTCCCCAACAGGAGGCAGAGACCAGGGGGAGACCCGCTAGCAGGGAAGATGCAGGGCTGGACTGTGATGGAGAGGACCTCCCACCCTCCACCTCCCAGGAATGAGGCAACGTACGGGCCCACTCACGTCCCGGGGATGAGGCAGCAGGAGGGCCCGTTCCCAGGCTGCGGGCCAGCCCCACGCACCCCCTGGAGCCTCCAGGGTCGGGACTGGACCAGGCCCCGAGTGACGAATTCCCAGGCAGCGGGCGCCCCCTGCCGCCAGACCGGGGTGCGGCAGGGCGGGGGCCCATCTTCGCGAGGCTGCCGTCCCCGACAGTGTCGTCTCCAGGCCTCGCAGGGAGGTGGCCGTGTGGTTCTTATGGTTACCCCATGTTACGGAAGAGAGAAACGTGGAGTGTCGAGCCGAAGGTCGCAGAGCCAGCAGGCGTTGGTCCCTCCTCCCTCCCAGGGTCTTGGTCACAGCCCCTTGCATTCCCTCGCTCCCTCACCCTAGGTGGACGCGCGCAGCAAGGCAATGACAGAAGGCAGGCAGAGGGTGTTTAATGGGCTTTGGGGGGTCTCTGCACTTCCACCCGGGGAGCGGGCAAGGGCGTGGTTCAGGAGGTGAGGATCCGGCGCAGGTGCTCCTGGCATCACGGAGTGTGGCGGGGCGACCCCCGGCCGGAGGCCTCCTGCTGTAAGAGCAGCACTGGGCCTGTGTGGAGCTAAACACGGGGTTGGGGGTGGCGGGGCTCCTCCCCAGCCCGCCCCACAGCGCAGGGCCCACCTGCTGGCGAGCAAGCAAGGCCCAGGCACCACTGCCCCCGGGCGGAGCCAAGGGAGTGGGCTGGCACCACCACTTCACT
Source organism: Craseonycteris thonglongyai (assembly GCA_004027555.1). Taxonomy (NCBI): domain Eukaryota; kingdom Metazoa; phylum Chordata; class Mammalia; order Chiroptera; family Craseonycteridae; genus Craseonycteris; species Craseonycteris thonglongyai. The sequence continues at coordinate 6,826 of PVKE010025329.1, read as the reverse complement.
TCATTCCTCAACTTTCACCTCGGATGTTTCATACGCTGGGCTTCAGGGTAAAAATTGCCTTCAAATAAAGGAATCTGCCCCCCAAATGATAAACCATTGGATTAGTCTCAGTCCTCAGTATAGGTGAGGAAACTGAGGCCCAGAAAGGGTAAGTACTGGCCCAGGGCTCCCAAGAAGTGAGCCGTGTAGTCTTCCCCCTGGTGTATTCTGGAGGGCTGTCACTCCACTTCCAGCACTCCTCAGGGCGATGACCCCCTCCTACAAGCTCCCAGTGCTCCAGCCTCAGAGCCAGTCAGCAGGGGGGAGAGGCTTCCCCCACCCCCTGTAAAGTCTGCAGATGCCCCCTCCCAACACACACACACACACACACACACACACACACACACACACACACACACACACACACTCCTCACCTCCTGGAAAGCTACAGCCTCCCTGCTCCCTGGGAGACCCATTCCGGGTTTGTAGAGAGCCAGGGGTTGGGGCTGGCAGCCAGACTCGGGCCTGGGAAGGACTGGGGGACTGTGTGAGGAGGGGCACATTGGGACATGCAGGCTCTGCATGGGCACCCCATTGGACTTCACCACTCTCTGCAGACAGACAGCTTTGGCCATGTACCTGGGGAGCAATGGGAGCGACGAGTCAGATGCAAGGGGCAGTAGTGCTCCCCGGGCCTGGTCCTCGTGCCTCAATGTGGGGAACACACACCCCGGGGCCTGGCCTACAGAGCTGGGGCCACTCTCATCTAGGCTGCGGTGTCTTCCTACCCAGATTCTTGGGACAAGAATGCACAGAGGGAAGGAAGTGGGGAGGGTCCCGAAGCCCCCACGCTGTGCTGGAGGAAACTCCAGAGGCATGAGATCAGTGAGTGAGTGTGAGAGCCTGGGAGCTGTGCTAAGAGGCCAAGGGAGATGACCTAGCTTCCCCCCACCCCACCAGCCCCAGGGGCCACTGCTCGGACCTCTGGTTTGCCAACTCACTTGGGTCCCAGCGGTGCACAAATAGTAAAATACCAGTTGTGAGCGCAGCCGTGGTCGAAGGGGTTGTACCCCTGTAGGTAGCGGCACTGGAAGGGGGTGAGGGTGGGAAGAGGGGCTCAGAGCCAGCACTGCGAAGGCCACCCCCCTGGCCCGCCCTCCCTGAGTCGGTCCGCCTAGCCCAGTCCAGTTGGGGTTGAGCTGCCTCCCTCAACCCGTTTCTGAGTGGCTCTCTCCAGGCAACCCTGGACCAGCACCCGCCTCCCCTGCCTGCTCAGGAATCCTCCCCTGTACCCCGCTTTACAGCATCCTCCCCTGTACCCCCTTTGCAGCATCCTCCCCTGTACCCCCCTTTGCAGCTCCTCTCCATCTCTCTCTCCTTTGGCCAAGCACATCCTCCTGCTACGTCCTTTCAGACATATGTTCAGACCTTTCTTCTGCTGCCAAACTGCTCCAAAGACAGTTACACACACATAGAACCTGCTCCCACCACTTCTCCACTTTCCCACCTTTTTTTTGTTCGTTTGTTTGTTTGTTTGTTTGTTTTGGTCTAAACTTGTGCTTCACTGAATTTCACGAGGCAAGCGCTCAACTGCTGAGCTATCCAGGCATCCCCTCCATAGTATTTTTTTATCTGTCATGTGCTACATAACTATGTTTTGGTCAATAGAACACAGCATATACCATGGTGGTCCCATTAGACTACAGTGGAGCTGAAAAATTCCTATGGCCTAGTGACATCATAGCCATCATAGCACCATAGTGCGACACATTACAATTACCTACACTATTCAGTAACATGCTCTGCAAGTTTGTAGCAATAAGCTACACTCATATGTGTATGGGCTATACCATCTAGATTTGTGTACATACACTCTATGTTGTTTGCACAACAATGAACCTGCCTAATGATGCATTTCTCATAATGTATCCCCAGAGTTAAGTAATGCATGACTTAATAATAAACAAATAAAAACAAATTTTAAAAATGTATACTAGCACAAATGCATGAAACACAAAAAATTAACATGATATATGCAAGGTATATTTGCTGAGAACTGCAAAAAAAATAATGAAAGAAATAAAAGAAGACCTAAATAAATGGAGAAATATACCATGTTCTTGAGTTAAAAAACTCCATATTGTTAAAATATCAACTTCCCAAATTGATCTATAGGTTCAACATCATCCAAATGAAAATCTCAGCAAATTTTTTGTAAAAATTGACAAGCTGGTTCTAAAATTTTTATGAAAAAAATCAAAGAAACTCAGATAGTCAAAAGAACTTTGAAAAAGAAGAACAAAGTTGAGGAACTCGCACTACATGATTCTAAAACTTAATATAAAGCTACTAATCAAGAGTGTGGTATTGGCAAAAGAATACAGAGCCCAAAAATACACCCACACCTATACAGTCAATTGATTTTTAACAAATGTGCAAAGACAACTCAATGGAAGGATAGTGTTTTCAACAAATGATACTGGAAAAACCGATATGCAGAAAATATAAAGCATGACCCATACCTTGCATCATATACAAAATTTAACCTAAAATGAGTTATAGGCCTAACTATAAAATCTAAAACTATAAAACTTATAGAAAAAAGCATATTAAAAACTTTTGTGACCTTGGGTTAGGCAAAGATTTCTTAATTGCAACATCAAAAGCACAAACTGTAAAAGAAAAAAAAACCAGATCATATACTTCATCAAAACTTAAAATTTCTGGCTCTCCATTGCCCTGGGTAACAGTTGAGCCATCTGGGAAGAGAGGCATCTGAGAACACTGTATCGAACAATTCAGATACGGGAGAAGTGAATTCTATGTTCTGGGAAGTTCTTCCAAAACAAGGACAGTTGTCTGTGGAAAATAAAACCACAACGGATCTGTGTAAATCCAAACTTTTACCCTTCAAATCTGACTCTGGAGAAAATGCAGCAAGCAGCGGAGGATACAATTCACCAATAAGAAATGGCAGAAAAGGAACAAGAGCAAATAAATCACTGAGTGATAACTTAGTACTTGTACATAACACCCTATCTTACTATTAATAGCTAGAGGATAATCCATTTGCATGCTGTAAGCAGTATTAATGTGTACTAATAAAACTGATAGTATTCACATAAATAATATAAAAATACCCAATACCAATAAAACTTGTATTGCGAATTTAAACACTCTGAATTGTAGTGAAGTCATTTTAAAACTTTGAACCCAAATTTTATAGTTTTCTTTTAATCCAAATTTTTAGGACTGCAAATTAAATCATTGTTCACTTTTCTTATTGCTATCAGTTTTATAGATAACATTCTTAGGAACTAGTGATTAAACACAAGTTTTATATTCAGAGAATCTTTACATGCTTATTAAAAACTAACTTTGGGGATGACAGGATAGCTCTTGCCTCCCAATTGAAGGTCCAGAGTTGGATTCCCGGCCCCAGCCCACGCAACCCCATATGCTGAACTGCAGCACAGCTGGTAACTGCAGCACAGCTGGTAACCGCAGCAGGGAAGATTCTCACCTCCCATGTGGGAGTCCTCTCCCCTTTCCATTCCCATCCCACGTGGCCCCACATCCACCTGTGTGGAGTGCACCCACGTCACAACTAATGATGTACAACTATGGAGACTGCTCTGGGCCCTTCCCCTTCTCTCTGTCTCTCTCTCTGTCAAAAACAATAAAATAAATCTTAAAAATAAAAACTCAAAAGTACCGTAAACAACCCACTTTTTTTTAATGAGAGAAAGGCTAACTAGCATGGGCATTTAATCAAAGATATACAATACAAATAGCAAATAAGAGCATGAAAAGGTGCTCAACATCATTAGTCACTAGGAAAATGCAAACTAAAACCACACTAAGGTATAAAAAATAACTGAAAATGCTGAATGTTAGTGAGGATGCAGGACAACTAAAATTCTCACACATTGCTTTGGGAATGCAAAATGGTACAGCCACTTTGGAAGATAATATGGCAGTTTTTTTGTGAACATACAATAATCATATGACCCTGCAATGCCAGCCCTCAGCATTTACCCCAAAAGAAATGAAAACGTGTATTTACATGTTCATGCACCAATATTTATAGCCACTTTATTTATAATCACCAATAACTGTTAGCAACCCAAATATCTTCCAAATGGCGAATGGATAAACCAGCTGTGTGACAGCCATATGACAGAATACTACACAGCACTAAAAGGAAGAAACTACTAATAAGGGCAAACAATAGATGAATCTCAAATGCATTATGCTAAGTGAAAGAAGCTACACCCAAAAGGCTATGGTTCTATTTATATGAGACTCTGGAAAAGGAAAAACTATAGGGATAGAGGACAGATCAGCGGTTGCCAGGAGCTACAGGCCAGGGAAGAAACTGAGTGCAAACGACCATGAGGGACTTTGGGAGGTGATGAAACTGTTCTAAATCTGTGTGTATTTGTCAAAACTTACATAACTCTGCACTAAAAAATGGTGAACTTTACTGTATATTAAAAGAAAGTCCTATCATGGCTCCCAGGTTTCAACGCACCAAGACTAACTTCTGTACCTAGCTTTCTGGGCCTTTTAAAGCTGGCCAATCCCAAGCAGTCCACTTGACTTGTGCCATTTTCTGCTCCACTTAAGAATTTCTTCATCATCCTATCCACATTCCGCAGACCTTCAGGCTTCCCTGTCTTTTTGCAAGTGGGCTCCTCCCCTGCACACCCTCCAGTCTTCTGCCGTCTAAAATCACTATGCGGTGCGTTCCACGCTGCACTGCAGTCCTCAACCCCAGTTCCCTGTGTCTGTGCTGAGCGGTGTAGCACAGGCCCCTCAGTGTTCACAGGTGTCTGACGGGTACTACTCTGATTTCAGATTCTTTATCAACACAACTGCAGGGTATAGCCTTACCCACCTCTTTGCACATCGCTCAAAATAATGCACACGTGGTCCAGCACACAGCACGCCCTCGATGCAATGCACCCAGGAGGGAGAGCGACTACCGACGTCCAGGAGGAATGTAAATTTGAGCTGAATCTGGGTCTGGGTGGGCTAATGAGGCACCTTCCAGCGAGTTCAAGGACCAGGGAGGTGGAGACAGGAGCGGGAAGCGTGGAGGCGCAACTTCACCACCCACAGCCTGGTATCGTGGCGCCCCGCTCGGGCCCCGCTCAGGCCTCGCTCGGGCCCCGCGTACCTTGCCCTCGTGGGAGCGCTCGGCCGCGCTCACCGACATGGCCTGGATCACCAGCAACAGGAAGAGCGGCACCAAGAAACCAGCGGCCGGCACAGCCACCACGATGCTGCACACCAGCTAAGGAGCAGCGCGACGGACTGTCCTCTCTAAACCCACCCCTCACCCCCGACTCCGCCCCAAACAGCCCTGCCCACAACCTGAACTGCACACTTGTTCTCCTCGCTCCAACCCCACGTAAAGCTCACCCCACCCTACTGTCCAAGCCCCCATGCCACCCCTAGCAGCCCCTATCCATGACCCTGCTAGATTCTCATCAGTTCTGCTCCCCCTAGCCCCGCCCATCTCCCTGGCCCCACCCATCCTGACCTCGTCCTCCATTGGCCCATCCAAGCAGCTTCTTTCTCTAACCCCGCCCAGCATTAGCTTGCCACCGAGACCCCGCCCCTCGACTGTCCCCGCACTCTCCCAGGATACGTGATGACCTTGTCTGTGGAGAAGGGCAGGTGGGTCGTGCGCAGCAGGACGATCAGGCAGGTGACCAGCATGGTGCCCAAGTAGAGGCACAGGGACAAGATGAGCAGCATAAAGAAGCGGAAGTTACGGTGACCGATGCAGTTATTGACCCACTTGCAATGATGGTCAAAATCCTGGTGGAGAGGGGACAGGACTCCAGGACCCGACCTCTGACCCAACCTCAATCGTGCTGAAATCTGAGGCCTTACCTCCGCCTCCTAGGCCACCTGCCTGTGGCTCCACGCACTGCCCTCCCTGGCTCCCAACTGAGCCACAAAGTCCCTAACACTAACATTTCAGTGGTTAGAGCACTTAGGGTTCTGTGGCTCACAGTTCACCTGTCAAGAGGCCTTTAGAGACAAGGCCTGTCTGGTCTTCTGTGGGACACATACTGGTATAACTTTGGCCAGAACATAGAGCAGCTCTGGGCCTCTGTTTTCTCTTCCATCAGATTAGAATAGTAAGCCCCTTGCCCAGCTAGCCTTTGGGGCTGTAAGGACCACAGAAGACAGCACATTTGTAAACCTTTGCCTGCAGTGCCAGTGAAAGAGACAAGCACTCAGAGCCTAGCAGACACCCAGAGGACAGGCAAAGCTCCCTGCCAGGGTTGCAGCCAGTCAGAGGGCCTTGGGTATCTCATGTCAGTGAGCCTAGGGGTAGGACAAGGTGCCTCTCCTCCTCCTGGCATGGCCCAGCCCAGCATAGATGTGGATGCCCTTGTGTGTATCAGCACCTGTGCAGGCAAGGGCCAGCCTCCCAGGACAAGTGTAGGCATGGAGGCAATAACTTAGCATGAGTGACCAAGAGTCACTATTCGCCCTTAGCAGTCCCAGAAGTGGTTTCATGCCCACCACTGGCCCCCATGTGGGAGGGCCTCCTGGTCCCAGGCATATACTGGGTTGCGGCCAGGTGGGCAGACAAGAGGGGCACTCACCTCCACACAGATATTGCACCAGGGGCAGTGGTAGGTCCGGGGTGGGCGGTGGAAGCAGCACGTGTGGCACCACTGCAGGCGGAAGGCCCTGTTGTTCACCCATACTACATGCACCGTCATGGGCCCCTGTTCTGTGGAGCCTGGTACGGGAAGAGGATGGAGCAGCAGCAGGAGGTGCTTCCATCAGTGTGTTGCTGGTTGCGGGGGGGGGGGGGGGG
>PVKE010025328.1:0-23143 GCA_004027555.1 Craseonycteris thonglongyai | reverse complement strand
TTCTGGGAGCTGGGCACATAATGCGATGCATGGGTGATGTGATGTGGAGTTGTACATCGGGAAACTATCTAATTGTTACCAACCAATGTCACCCCATTAAATTTAACAATAAAATATAATAATATTAAAAAATAAAAAATGAAAAAAAAATAAAAACTGTTTTGAGTAGTGGAAAAAGTGTCTCAATAAGTGTTATTGCAGCAAGAGGAGAGCACTTTGAAGGTGACTGGAGTTTAAACATGTAAGAATAAATACACAATTTTTTATAAATACATTCCAGGTTTTTTTGGGGGTCCCCCTTCATATACATTGGCAACTCCCAAACACCTTTAGCATAGGCCTCTCCCCTGAGCTGCAAACTTGCACATCCAAGGCCAATTCTTATTTATTTATTTATCTATCTATCTATCTATCTATCTATCTATCTATTTTTAAAGATTTACTTTATTGTTTTTGACAGAGACAGAGAGAGACAGAGAGAAAGGGAAGAGCCCAGAGCAGTCTCCATAGTTGTACATCATCAGTTTTTGACTATCTATTTATTTTTAAAGATTTACTTTATTATTTTTGACAGAGACAGAGAGAGACAGAGAGAAAGGGAAGGGCCCAGAGCAGTCTCCATAGTTGTACGTCATCAGTTTTTGACGTGGTTTCATTCCATGCTGGGTGGTGGGGGTCCAGTAGGGCAGGAACTGGACTGGGGGCCTCCCTCATGGGAAGCACGCCCTCTTAAGCCAGAGGTCAAACTGGAGAGGGGGGTGGCGAGAACCGAACTGGGGGCCTCCCGCAAGGAAAGCACACCTCATTTTAGCATATGGGTCCACATGGGCTGGGGCTGGGATCCAATCCTTAGTCCCCAGGGCTGCAAAGCGAGCACTTAACCCACTGAGCCAACCTGAGTTCCCCAAACTGGATATTTTAATTGATTAATTAATTGATTGATTTTTGAGGGGAAAGACAAAAAAACTACACACCAATATTCCTGATAAATACTGATGCAAAAATTCCTCAATAAAACATTAGCAAACCGAATATAATAGCACATTACCATGATTATACACCAAATGGGATTTATTCTTGGAAGGCAAAGATGTTGGTTTTTTCAATATATAAAAACCAACCAATATAACACACTACATTAACAGAATGAAGAACAAAAATCACATGATCATCTTAATGTGAAAAAAGCATTTGACAAAACCCTTTCATGATTAAAAACCACTCATGAAACTAGGAGTAGAAGGAAACTACCTTAACATAATAAAGGCCACATGTGATAAGCCCACAGCTAACATCATACTCAATAGTCAAAGATTGGAAGTTCTTCCTCTAAGATTAGAAATATAACAAGATGCCTAGTCTCATCACTTCTACTCAACTTAATATTAGAAATTCTATCCAGAACCATTAGGCAAGGAAAAGAAATAAAAGGCATCCAAATTGGAAATATATAAAATTATCTCTGTTCATAGATGACATAATTTTATATGTAGAAAATCCTAAAGATCTCACACACACACACATCTCTGTTAGAACTAATCAATGAATTCAACAAAGTTGCAGGATACAAACTTAACACAAAAAAATTAGTTGCCAGAAAAATTAGAAATAAAATAAATAATTAAAAATAAGTCAATTTTTTAAATAAAGTAACAATAAATAATCCAAAAGGATATTAAGAAAGCAATTCCATTTACAATAATGTCAAAAGACAAAATTCTTAAGACTATAACCAGTGAAGTGAAAGGCTTTTACATTGAAAACCACAAAACACTGCTGAAACTAAAGAAAACACAAATATATAGAGAGCCTATGTTCCTGGATTGAAAGACTTAATATTGTTAAGATCTCCACACTACCCAAAGCCATCTACAGAGTCAATGCAATCCCTGTCAAAATCCCAATGGCATCTTCTACAGAAATAGAAAGTTTCATCCCAAAATTCATATGAAATCTCAAGGACCAAACAATTTTGAAAAAGAAGAAGAAAGTTGGAAGACTCACTTCCTGATTTCAAAACATATTACAAAGCTACAGTAATCAAAAACAATATGGTACTAAGCATAAAGACAGACAAATGGATCAATGGACTAGAGAACCCAGAAATAAACCTTCACATATTTGGTCAAATGATCTTCCACAAGGATGTCCAGAACACTCAATGAAGAAAGAACAGCCTCTTCAACAAATAGTGTTGGGTAAACTGAATATCCACATGCAAAAGAAGCTGGACATTTATCTTATACCATAGACAAAAAAATAAATCAAAATGGATTAAAGACTTAAACTTAAGACTCAAAATTATAAGTTCCTTCTAGGAAACGTTTATGTTTCCTAGAAAAAGCATAGAAGAAAAGCTTCATGACATTGGACTTGGCAATGATATCTTATAATAGATATGACACCAAAAGCACAGGCAACAAAAGATAAAAGACAGATGGGACTATGTCGAATTGAAAACTTCTGTGCATCAAAAGACACACTCAACAGAGGGAAAAAACAACCTATAGAGTGGGAGAAATTACGTATTTGCAAACCATATATATGATAAAGGGTTAATACTCAGAATATATAAAGAACTTCTATAATTCAATGACAATAGACCAAATAACCCAATTAAAAACGGGTAAAGAGCGTGAATAGGCATTTCTTCAAAGATGATATATAAATGGCCAAAAACAAATAAAGAGATGACCATCTTCACTAATCAGCAAAGAAATGCAAATCAAAACCACAGTGAAATATCACCTCACATCTATTAGGATAGCTGCTATCAAAAAAAGCAGAAAATAAGTGTTGATGAGGATGTGGAGAAATTGGAACCCTTGTGTAGTATTGATGGGGATGTAAAATAGTGAACCTGCTATAGAAAAAAGCGTTAAGGTTCCTCAAAAAATTACAAACAGAACTATGATATGATCCAGCATTTCCATTTCTGGGTATATACCCAAAGGGTTTGAAAGCAAGGTCTCTAAAAAAATGTTTGCATAGCCATGTTCATAACAGCACTACTCACAATAGCCAAGGGGTAAAAGCAACCCAAATATCCACAGATGGATGAATGTGATACATACATACAATGAAGTATTATTCATCTTTAAAAGGGAACAAAATATTGTCACATGTTACAACTTGGATGAACCTAGAGGGTATTATGCTAAGTGAAATAAGCCAGTCACAAGACAAATATTATGATTCTACTTATATGTGACACTTAAAATAGCCAAATTCAGAGAAACAGACAGCAGAAATGTGGTTACCATGGGCTGGGGGAGGAGAAAAGGGAGTTTAATGTGTATTCAGTTTTAGAATTATAAGATGAAAAAATTTTGGAGATTTGTTTCACAACACTGTAAATGTATTTAACACTATTGAAATGTACAATTAAAATGGTTAAGGTGGTAAATTTATGTGTTCCTTACTGCAATATAAAAAAAGAAACTGAAAGAGGAAAGGAACTGATTCTCCTCTAGAGCCTTCAGAAGGAGTGCAGCCTTTTACTTGGCCCAAGAAAAATGATTTGGGACTCTGGCCTCCAGAATTGTGAAAAAATTAATTTCTGTTATTTTAGGCTGCCAAGTTTGTGGTAATTTGTTATGGCAGCTACAGGAAATTAATACAATGAATAAATGGTTAACTCTAATGTCAGGTAAATCCATGTTATGAAGATTAAAAGCCAGGGAAGGAGACAGAGATGAACAAAGAATGTTGATATGTAGGATGGTTGGGAACAACTGACCTAAGGCCAAAGACTGGTGAGCACATATCTGGGAAGTCAGAATAGCAATGAGGTGCACCTTGGTTAACAAAACTGAGCAAAGAGCAAAGTAATAAGGGCAAAGCAGTAGCCAGGAGCTAGGTCTCGTAAGAGTGGAAATAGGGACTTTGGATTTGAAAGCAAGTACACTTCACACTTTGATCCATGTTCAGAGGCTCTGAAGGATAATAGGGGTGATTTGGGGCTATTGCACTGAAAGTCCAGCTAAAGCAGGGAGAAGTGGTGGAATTCGAGATATAATTTGTACAGAGAGCCAACAGAATGTGCTGATGGATCAGATGCAAGGAGTGGGGAGAAAGAATGACAGAAGTCAAGGAAACCTGCAAGTTTTGACTCAAACCACAGAAAATGACGGTGGTAGCATTTACTGAGATGAGAAACATCTGTGGAGGAGCAGATCTGGACACAAATAAGAGCTCTAGCCTGGACGCATTAAGTTTGAAGTCCATTTGCCATCCAAGTGAAGATGCTAACTAGACATTTGGATCTGTGCCTTCAGTTCAAGGAGAGGCAAGGGAGTCACCAAGCCACATGTCTGGATGAGGAGGAGGCAGACGGGGCCTGACAACAGGGATCCCATGATACCAGTTCTCTTTTCATTCCTAGACTAGGACAGCTCAGGCTCTGGCCCCTGTCCTGGGTAACAGTCTTGAGCTCATCCTGTGACAGTGTCCCCACAGAGCCTCTCTCTTGTCACGAGCTTATTTTCAGCCAGGCACCAGTTTGGACAAATCCTAATCACTGGCCTGAAGTAATCGAGCCTTTCCCACAAGACTCTCAACCCCTCATCTAGAAAGTTTATATTATGAATCTCATCAATAAAATATTTTTAAGCAAATATCATATACTTACTTGTATACCGTATACGGTATTTGCCACTTGGATCATTAATGGGCACCTAAAACTTAACACACCCAAGCCAATGCTCTTAATTTGCATCTGAATTAAGATTTGTGCCCTATCACATACATGTACTAGACATATTCACTTATAAATTATATACTTACTTGAATATACAAATAAAATATGTTCATCACATAACATTGTAAAAACAGTTTAAGTGCTCTAAAGATGAGATAAACAATATTTGAATGATTCTATTCATTACAAGTACAAAATTCCTTTACTGCTTTCAGTTAAAAAAAAAAAAGATTTAATACCTTGTATGAGCATTGTCACTGAACATGTCGGGTCTGATGAGCCAGTCACTGGTTTCAACCGGAAATATTGCTGACGAGGCGCTCCAACTAGGGATAAAAATGCCAGCTTTAGCTTTTCACTTGTCTTGCTGTATTAGCATTATCTTCAATTTCTGCTTTCTTTTCAGGAATCCTTTGCAGCTACAAGTCCATTCTGCGAGGGTTAGTTTTGTTAAAACTAATGTCAGTCAGCTAACCAAGCACAGGTTATCTATCAATTTCTCTAAGTCCACTGTGTGCACCCCTTCCACTCTACTGTGGCCCTCTACTAAGCCCCGTCACCTGGGGGTGGTAACTGCTGCCACCTCCTAAGCCTGCCTATCCTCACTGGTTTCCCTTAACCCTGACCAATCTGTTGTAAAATCCCTCTATTAAACGTTCTTCAATAATCCCCACTTAGTGCTTCTGTTTCCTGCCAGGACCCTGTCCGAGATATAGCAGGCCTGGGCCGACTTTTTCAGGGCAAGAGCTACTTCTATTAATTTTCTTCAAGTGTCATGGTCCACTAGCTATTTATTTTATTACACAATGTAATAATCAAAGTGTCTTCTAAAAAAAAAAGTCTGCTGCAAATCATAGAATCCCAACAGCATACACACATATTTCCAGTTACAGTATGATTTTTTTTTTTTACAAGGGGGGGCGCTAGTAATAATAATGTTAATAATGGCATAATGTGGCACCCGCTACCACTTTTTTCTTAATTCAGGCGGTCACCCCAAAATTGCTACACAGGTGTACCACAATGGATGTCTTGCCCAGCCCTGCCCCATAGGAAAGGAACAAACAGGCAAAAACGTTGCTACACCACCTGAGGACCTCTGTGTCTCTTTAGGACACTTTACTGTAAGTGCTCTGGGATCATCTGACCAGCAGACAAAGTGAGGGTAATCTGAGTTATTAAGTACTTTCAAGGTCCAGATCTTTCTTATTAGAAATCAAAATTTTAATATTTCCTTCCCTTCCCCAGATAATTATTATGCGCCCAGGGGTGAGTGCCCCCACCTTACATGGCTAGCGAAGTCGAGCAAATGGGATGGATGGAGCCAGAGTTTGGGCAGCTCTGTCCTTGTTCACTGGCCGCACTTAGGCACGTGGCTCAACCTCTCTGCTCATAGCTTCCTGGGCTGTGTGATGAACTGGGAGGGTGGGTCTAGCGGCGATAGGTTCCTTCCCTCCCCAGAGGGCATCCTAGGGTTTCTCCACCCTTCCAGTGCTGGACTGGGAACCGCCCAATTCATCTGGCTACTTCACTTAGCCAAGACCTTGTTCAGCTGTGCCCTCTCCTGAACCCTGGGCTGGGCGGCGCCAGCATCAGGTCGCCAGCTCAGAGCAAACCTCAGCACATCTATCGCAGCCTGTCAGAGTTCACTCCTGCTCTAAGTCCTGCTCCGTTAGCGCCCTGCCTAACCAGTGAAGGCCTGAGACCTAGGCCATCGCCTTCCGTCCCTGCTCTCACTGAAGGCCTCAGAGAGGGAGAGGACCTGGTCCGCGCCCCACCCCAAGGCGACCGCCAAGGTCCTCAGGGTCCACAACGTCTCCTCCAGCTTGTCTCGGTTCTTGGCCTCTATTCAGCTTGCTTGGGTCAGAGAGGCTCTCCGCGGGGAAACAAGCCTCTTCTTGGGGTTTCCACGCCTAGGATGCCGCATCAGAGTACCCATCCTCACTAGGCTAGCGCTTTCGGTTGCGAACCTCAGCCTCGCGACACTCGGTAGATGTGTCGCTCCGGAGAGATGACTGAAGCCGGGGGGCGGGGCGCCGCCAAGCGCGCGGGGCGGGGCCGCGCGGGGCGGGCTGCGCGGGGCGGGGCCGCGCGGGGCGGGGCCGCGCAGGGCCGTTCCGCTGCTCGCCTGCCCCGCCCCCTGCCGCAGCCCCGAGGCCCCGCCCCGGCCCGCCCCTCCGCTCCCTCGCCAAGCCGCGGCGGCACGGAGCGGGTGCCGGAGCCCATGTCCGAGAGGCGACGGCGGCCCCGCTAGCCCCGAGCCCACCCTGGCCCGGCCCGCGCTCTCCGCCTCCGCCTTCCGGGCCGGCGGTGGCTGCGGGCGAGCTCGCGGGGCCCGGGCCGCCTCCAGCCCCAACCTCGCCGGGCCCCGCCCCTCGCCGAGTGCATGAGGTTGACGCTACTTTGTTGCACCTGGAGGGAAGAACGTATGGGAGAGGAAGGTGCGCTGGACGCGGGCCCGGCGGGGCGCCGACGCCCGGGCTGGGTGGGCGGGGGCGCCGCCAGAGGAGGAGGGGGCACGGGAGGGGGCTGGGCTGGGCGGCCGAGGAGGCCGGGTCAGCCGCGAGGCCGCGCCTTTCCCTGGGGATGAGCTCGACCTTCCGAAGCCCGTAGGCCCCTCCCTGACAGGTTCTCACCCCGTTTCCCCCTCCATGGCCCCAGTGGGCTGCCCTCCCTCGGGCAGAGGACCCCTCCTCCTTTTCTCCCCCCCCTTTCTCCATTCTCCCACCGACGACCACCCTGAAGAGTTCCAGTCACTGTTCCCCCCCCACCCCCAGCCTCCATCCGCATGCTGTGGCCACCTGGGGCCAGTCCTGGGTCACCCCCTATTCATTCTCTAACCGGCTTGAGAAGAAAGAGGCGCTGATGATGAATCTGCAGCCCTGGGTCCGGGTCGCTCGCTGCCTCGTGCCTTCTTGACTCCATGACCTTGAGCCAGGTGCTGCTTACCAGACCTCAGTTTACCCCGTCTGTACAGTTCGGGGTCGCATACTAGTGGTTGGGAACCGAATGGGAAGAGCAGAGATGTGCCTCCAGGGAGCCAGCCGTTGGCAGTATCCTGGGGGACTCCACCCCCTCTCCCTCACCCTCTCCCTGCACCAAACCTGGTGCCTACCATCATATTGGCTGGGAGGATGATTCTCATTCCAGCAGCCTCCTCTTAGCCCCTGCCTCTCTACTGAGGCACAGGGCTTGGGACTGCATGATTGTTTGGGTGTGATGACCCCCCAAAATTCCCCTAGCCCAGAGCAAGGTCAGGTCTCCCCTGAGTTTCCTCAGCCAAGCCATCACATAGGCCCACCTGATCCCAACTATGCCAGCCCCTCCAGCACTGCCCTCCCTCTGTCCTCTTACCAGGCCTCTGAAGGCGTACTTGGAGCAAAGGCCCACCTCACCATCGCTCCTACCTTAGGTCCCCAGGTACTAATGGAATGGCAGGCTGTGGCCTGGGAGCCTGCTGTGTGACCTGGCAAGCCTTCCCTTCTCCAGGGCTCAGTCTCCCCATCTGTACAGTGAGGAAGGGCAGGCCTGGGGGATCTTCCAGGGCCCACCCAGCTCCAGTGGTGCCAGGCCCCAAGGATGACTAAGCATGCCTAGTGGCCAGCTTGTGAAGGTACCAGGCTCCCTGGAGCAGGTAGGTATCTGGGAGTATCCAACTTGGCATCCCTGGCCCCTGGTCAGGCCAGGGCCTAGCCAAGGCTCATTTGGGACCAGCACCTGGGCTTCCTGCCCTTCCCCTCCCAGGGCCTCCAACCCAGGATGTACCCCAGCCTAGCCCTGTCTTGTCCTTCCCTGGACTTGAAGGGTCCTCTTAGTATCTTGACAGGCAGGGGAGGAAAGGGGCTATCACAAGAATGTCACCCACTGCCTTATTTTTAAATCCTACAGCTTTTTTTCATTTACCTTGAGTTGAAGAACACTGTTACTGGAGGATGGACATCTGATCCTCCTCTTCAGTTTACAGATCGAGAACTTGAGATCGGAGAGGCTTGGTAATTTAGCCAAGGTCTCAACAATACTCTCACACCTACCTCCTTTCTCCTGCTTGGCTCAGTGACTGCCCAGCCTGGATGCTGTGTGTGTATGTGTATGTATGCACACACCCATCATGTGCACAAGGATTTGTGCAGATGCACATGGGGTCAGCAGGGCAGGTTGGCCTGCACCAAACTGATTCCTCTAAGAATGGTTCCTGGCTCCCTTTCCACCCCTACAGGAAGTGAGTTGCCCGTGTGTGCAAGCTGTGGCCAGAGAATCTATGATGGCCAGTACCTCCAGGCCTTGAACGCTGACTGGCATGCAGACTGCTTCAGGTAAGGTGGGCTGGCTAGGGATGGGGTGCCCTAAGTAAGACCTGCCAGAGACAAGAGGCTGGGCAAGTAATCTGGGAGAGCTGACCATTCCCACTGGTGCTATTTCTGGTTATGACTTCCAAAAGGTCCTTAGCCTCAGTTTCCCCCTCTGTAAAAAAAAAAAATGAGGCATTTGGACTAGAAGATGCCTAAAGGCCTCTCTGTTATTTTTGTGGGTTTTTTAAAAGATTTATTTTGTTTTTGCCAGAGTGAGACAAAGAGAGAAGGGGGAAGGCCCATAGCAGTTTCCATAGTTGTACGTCATCAGTTTTCAACATACCGTAGTTTCATTCCACACAGGCGGGCGTGGGGCTGCGCAGGGTAGAAACTGGGCTGGGGGCCTCCACATGGGAAGCATGCCCTGGGCAGGAGCCAAACTGGGGGCCTCCCACCTAGGAAGCACACCCCAGTTCAGTATATGAGTCCACACGGGTCAGGACTTATTCCTTGGACCCCAGGGCTGCAAAGGCGAGCACTCAACCCACTGAGCCATTCTGGTTTCCCCAAGGCCTCTCTGTTTTGTCATCATTCTGGATCCCTAAGGAGAGCAGGGGGAAAACCTGGCTATCCACCAGTATTACCAAGGCCTACAGGCACCTAGATAAGGGGAGCAGGGGAGAGCAGTGCACACTGGAACATGGGTGCTCATGTTCCAGGGGAGGAAGACAGACAAACCCATCCTTGAGGGAAGCTGGGCCTCCTTCGCTGGTCCCCAAAATGGTTGTGAAGATGCATAGCCCAGACACCAACTCCCGAGTATTGGAGAAAGTGGCCAGCTCTTAGCACATGGGACCCAAAGGTGGCCTGGCAACCCAGCAAGGCCCTAATGAGAAGCAGGGGTAGCAGATGGCCTTAGAGTTGACTCTACAGCTAAAGTTGGGGGTCTCAAAGGAGGTGAGATTTCCCACGTGGAGAGGTATGGCAGGAAGAATGCCAGACAGATAACCAGGAGGTTCAAAGGGTGGAACTGTGACAGAGTTTGTCCCGGTCAGTGAACAACAGCATCTAGGAGGGAAGGTAAAGTTAGGAATCCCAGCTGGAGTTGTCAAAGCATCTACCCAGCTGATGGAATTCATTTTAGGCGGTAGGAACTTCTGACAAGGTCTCAATTTTTTTCTTTTTTTAGAATAAAGTCTTAACTTTTCTTACAATTTAGTAATAGCTAGGCACTGGTGTAAGGACTTTAGATAGTTAGATATTGCATTGTCTTTATTAATTGAGACACAGAGAGGTTAATTCTTTGGACCAAAGTCACACAGTCAGTGAGTGAAATGAGCACACAGCGCTCAACTGGCTGGTGAGGCCAGAGGAGAGGTAGACACCATGTCCTGGGGTTCCTAAGCACATGTTCAAAAGGAAGTCTTCAGGAAGACAGGGGACTCTGAACAGGCTAAGAAAACCATGTGCACAGAGATAGGGTGGTGGGACAGCATAGGCAGTTCAGGGAACAGGAACAGCTCACTTGGTTGGAGCAGAATTAGTCAATGGATGCAGTGAGGAATCAAACTTGGGATTGATTTGTGAGGGCCCTGAATGCCAAGATAAAGACCTTCTGAGGGCAGTTAGGATACAGTAGAGGGATTCAGAAAGCAGAAAGCAGATGAGTGGAAGTACTATTAAAAAGTGCCATCCCAGTGGGCAGATGGTAACTTGGCAGGGAAAGGACTGTCACAGTAGTTCAGGGATCTGTATTCAAGGCCCAACCCAGGACTAAGAGTGGAGAGAATTGCAGATACAGAAGGAACAATATTTGGCAAGTATTAATCGTATTAGCCACCAATTATTGTTCACTCTTTTAATGTTTCATTTAAACCTCCACCAAAACCAAATAAGGTACCGTTATTTGCCCAGCTTGCATGTCAGAGAAATCAAATTAGAGTTGGGGCTTGAACCTATGTCTGACTCATTCCAGTGCAGAGTTGAAGAGGTGAGGGGCCTTGGTGTTGGCCTGGGAGCTGTTGAATGGCAGGGGCTGAATCTAAAGTGGTCTGGTTTTTACCCTGGGTTCTGGGGAGGGCATTGATCTGTTGGCTCTGGTGGGTTGATTATTTGTGCCCTGTCCATGTTGAGTTGGATTTGTGGTGGACTATCCAGAGTGGCAGTGCCTATCCCAGAGCTGGCTGAGGTGGTCTGAAGCCGGTCAGCAGTGAGAGGACCAGAGAGCGTGGCCCACTCAGAGCTGTCACTGAGATGGTGGATGGGATTTAAGATGGGACCAAGAGAAATCAGGGGAAGAACTTTAGGAGTCTCTGTACCTGAGGTGGGAAGGGAGATAGAGATGGAGCCTTGGGTGACATGAGGGAGTGCCAGGAGTACAGCCATGGAAGCCACAAGAGGGAAGTAGTGGGGCAGGATGCATCAGACCTAGTTTTGGAGGGTTCCTCCCCTGTATTACCAGGAGAGGGGTGAGGCCACTGGTGGGGACAGAAAGGTGAAGGTATGTGCGGGCTGTCCCTGGTATGATGGGCTCAGGGAAGGCTCCCATGGTGAGGAGGCCCCACAGGCAGTAAGAGCCCCAGGCCTACATGAGTGTTCCTGGCACAGTGGCATGGGGTTCTCCCAACAGCTCCCAAAACAGGGTGAGACCAACAGTGTGCCCTCTTCCCATGACAGTTAGGAAAGCAATTGAAATGGGAGTCACTGCTTGCCTGACCCCATGGCTAATAGGCAGCCAGGCTGACCCTCACAAGGACTCCCAAGGCTCTGGATTCTGCTTGGTTTCTTTCTGGAGCATCTCAGTCCCATGAAGTGGGGCTGGCAGCAGCCCCTGCACTTCAAGGCCTTGCAGCAGGCACATTGAAGAGCTCTGGCATTAGCACTGGGCTCATTGTCACCCCAGGGCTCACCACCCCTTTCTCTATTCCAGGTGTCCTACCCGCTTTGGGCCCACCCCCCAGAAGGTTATGGCTGGGCCCAGGTTGTTCAGGATTCCCTTTGGCCCAGCTGCTGCTTCTGGGAGGTCCCTTCCTAGCAGTCTACAGTCCACAAGCTCTGGGGCTGCTGTAGCTCTGGTAACATCTCCCTGGAGGCTGGGTGGACTGACCCGGGGTGAGGAGGGGTGAGTGTGCAGCTAGTACTGCAGGTCTGAGCCTGAGCCAGGATGCAGCCTCCTCCTCTTTGGGGGACCTTTCAGACAAGGAAAACACTGTCCATGAAAGTGGACCTCTGTTCCCTTGGGGGCAGCACCAGAAGCAACAGCTACTCTTAAGCTTGTCCCTGTCTGCAGAGAGCCCTGAGTCCCCAGGACCTTTGTCCAAGTAGAGTCTAGGGGGCATGGAGGGATGCCTTTCTCGAGTGTGCAGGGCTGAGGCCAGATGCCTGCTACAGTCCCTTCACTGGAGCCCCAGCAGGCCCTTAAGCTGCTTCCTGTTGTGGGCTCAGACCAAGTCCTCTCGCACCCACACTGCCGCATTCTCTTCCCTTGCCTGGTGGCCACACGGGCCCCGCCCTCTGCAGCCTCCAATCCCCAGTGCCCAGAGTAGGATGGGGAAGCAGCTGGTCGGCCCACCCCTCTGCTCCCCATAGCCTCCAGAGCCCCTGCTGTGGGGAGCTGCAAAGGATGCTGGCCTCAGCCTTGAGAAGAAGGTGCTTCCTTAGAGGGGCCAAGTAAGTGGAAAGCCCCTCCTTTACCTGCCCCGGGCTTCAGGCAGGTCCCCTAGTGTAAGGTCTGGGGCTAGAGGTAACTGGGACAGGAGAACTGAAAGCCCTGGTCACTGCTGTCCGCCTGTGGAGGGGAAGCAGGCCGCTTGCTAAAGTTTCTGGCCTTTCTTGTACACTCTCCCTGTGAGGCTGGTCCTTCAGCTCCTGCTTTCTCACCTCTGGTGTCTAGGCTAGAGGCCCTTGGTAGAGGGCACCCTTGGAAGGGAGGGACCTGTCATTTCAGCGGTTGCCTCCCAGCCCAGCCCTCTCATGCCTGCCACAGTACCTGAGTCTGGCTTTGTCTTCTCCTGCTCTCAGGGAGGGGTACCCTGTATGGGGTGTCCTTTAGAAGTTCTTTTTTGTCCTGCCATGGGCCATCTTTACACACCCGCAGCACCTGGCACTCCTCTCTTGATGTCTTCTGTGGGGCTGGGGGCATGTGTAGGGCACCCCTAAGAGCCAGACCTGCCTGCCCCACCTGCTTCCTCTGGCTCCTGGCCTGAAGTGGGCCTGAGGGACAGAGATAGATAGCGTCAGGCTCCTGGGTGCCTTCCATCAGCAAAGGTCCAGTGAGGCCAGCCCCCCAGCCACTGCGTGAGCCTGGGCTAGATCCCCTAGCTGAGATGGGGGTCCCCTGTCTGAAACGCACAGCGGAGGTGCCCTGGAGCAATTCTGAGCATGCTGGGGGTGGGAGCTACACCAGGTTGCATGCACAGAGCAGGCGTCTGACAGGAACCACTTTTGTTCTCTTTGGGGTCCAGTGTTCATGGATGCGCTTTCATGGACCGCAAAGACCCTGCGGATTAATGGCAGTCTTGTGGGCCAACAAAGTCTGGTGATTCAGACTACATGGAGGTGGAGGGGGAACGCGCCCTAGCCAGGCCTCTGAGCGGGCTTCAAGGAAGTGGTGACCAGGTTGCGATTGCACTCACAGAGCCCTTGGGTGCATCAGTTTCAGGTTATTCTGGGCTACTAAGGTGATGCATGTTTGTGAAGGAGTGAAGTAGAAGTTTGCAGGGGAGAGAAGAGCATTCTGTTTCCTGGAGGCAGGCAGCTGCTCCTGAGCTCTGCCTGACCAACTCACCAGGAGACATCATCCAACCCACCCACTGGGCAACAGGCTGGGGCCCTGCTTACTGCAGTCTGGCAGCTCCAGAGTGAGGGGCAGACTCCTGTGGTGACACTCCTGTGACACAATGTGTCTGGGCCGTGGAAGTGAGAAATGAATCAGTAATCCTAAACTAGAATGTGTGGGGATTCCCCAAGGTCACAGTGCAAGCTGCAGAGCCTGCGCCTCTTGCTGCACACCTTCCTGCTGTGTTAGAGCCTCTGGGGGCTGGCACTGGGGACCTCTCCCCAACCCTGGGCTGGACGTCCTCCCTCTGTGGAGCCCTTGGGTAACTCGTGATGGGATCCCCCATGCCATTTGGCTGAAGTAGGGCGGGGGAGGGGAGAATGGGGGGGAGGAAGGGCTGCGGGGGGGGGGGGGGGGGGGGGGGGGGGGGGGGGGGGGCGCTGCCGATGATGTCATAGCTCTAATCCAGCTGCCGCTTCCGCCGCCTCTCACATCTTGGATCGGTCTGCTAAGATCCTCCCTCCCAGGTCCCCTATCTCACAGAAGGACCTTATCAGACCTCGCCCCCCTTCCTGGATGCACACCTGCCCTGTGTGCTTCTGAACCCTGACGTTTGGTGTCTTCCCTGCCCCTGGCTTGGTCCCCCTCCCCTCTCCTCTGGCTCCCAGACAATGGGGAACTGGCTGGATCCTCTTAAAGAGACAGTGTCCCATCCGCACTCTTGCTGTTGGCCTTTTCCTCCTCCTTATCCCCAGTTCCCTAATTAAGGAGCAGTGAGTGCAGTCATGAGAGCAGGCTACAGTAGAGTGGAGGGTTCTCTGGGAGATGGGGCTCTGATTCAGGTACCAGTCTTCCTTGCTCTCTTCTCTCCTGATGTTTTCCCTGCTGAGCCATAAGCTCTGAACCTGGGTCCTTCTGTCGCTGTGTGACCTTAGCACATCACCCAGAGGACCCCAACAGTAGCAGAGCTGGGCAGATTCTTTGCATAGTGTATACTCTGGCCCCTAGGACACTGGGTCAGGCTCTTGAAAGCATGCCCCAGGGGGCTCACTGTGGATCCCAATTTCTGCATTTGCTCATCCTGACTTATTTGGGCTGCTGGTGCCCATCCCACTGGGACAGACACTTGGGTAGAAGGAAAACCGGCATGTTGGTCTAGCTCTAGGCCTGTAGGATGACACTTAGAAGCTGGTACATCATTTCTCCCCACCTGCCCTTCAGGGACCCCAGCATCCAGGCCTCCCTGGTAGCCCCTGGTTATGAGGCAGGGCTGTCCTGGGCATTCTCCATACAGCACAACTGCTTTTCTGAGGGAAGGTATGGGAACTAAGGCTCTGGTTGTGCTAAAGGAGGGGCTGTACTACACTTCCCTCAAGCCCCCTGCTTGTGACTAACAGCACCTAGGGCTGGCTGAGGTCTAGGAAACCACCAGATCCCCTCTCTTGACTGATCGTAGCTGGTCTCCACTGAGCTGAACTTCTACCGCATATCTTAGTGGAACAGGGAGTAGCTTTGTGTAACCTTGGGCATTTAAGACACTCTGAAGCTCATCTGCCTCATCTCTAAAATTAGGATGCCCAATGCCTGCCTCATGGTAGCCTGTGAGGATTAAATGAACTTAACCAAGACATTGCGAAGGTGCTAGCATTTAGTAGGTCTTCACAGCTCCAACAGGTCACTTTTTTATCTATTTACATCAGCTGGCTCAAGCTGCCTCTGAATTACTGGGAGTTGGGGAAGCGGGGAGGGAGAGGAAGCAAACTGGCTTGACCCACAAGGCACAGCAGCGAAGAGCAGAGCTGGGGAGGTGGAGGTTTGGTTAGCAAAGGGCGGCACTTGCGACATGGAGGTTTGGTTTGCAGGGAGCTGGCAGGTTGGCCCACTAGGCACAGCGGTGGCTCTGGTGTCGCCCCGTAGCATGGCTGGAGGAGACGGGCAGTCTTTTTGGAAACCCACTGCCTTCTCAGGTCCCTGGTGCTCTGACCATAAACGCTTGTTCTATGACCCCATCCCTGTGGGGTTCTGTTGGCTGAACGGTGCAGGCAGCACGAGCCTGCACTTGGTTTCCCTCCAGTAACAGTTTTGTTAACCACGAAGGAATAATCTTGGTTCTATCCAGTAACAGTTTTGGCTAGAGGAATGGGGCCTACATTTTGTTCAAGCCCAACACCTCAATCCTGGGCTCCCTGGTTCCGTTACCCCCACCACCTGACTGGTGACCACGAGCAAGTCACTTGCCTTCTCTGGGCCATCTTCCTTGCATGATGAGGGAAAGGGATTCAGATGAGAGGAGTACCACTCACCTGGGGCTAGCAGGTAGACCAGACACTCTGGGTGTAGAGCTGCTATGGGTGGTTGTGTAGGCTGTACATTGCACAAAGGCTTCCAGCCAAGGCGCCAGGGTGGAGGGTTAGGGTGCTGGGGCTGAATCCATACCTGACCCCACTTTCAGAGCCCTGTGTTCCAGTGCAGCTGCCTCTGGCCAGAGGGCACACCTTTTTCTAATTCTCACAAAGGCACCTGTAGACTATGGCAAGGCTGTGGGGGAGGGGTGGATGGGCCATGATAATCCCTAACTTCTCTTCTATCCAGGTGTTGTGAATGCAGTGCCTCCCTCTCACACCAGTACTATGAGAAGGATGGGCAGCTCTTCTGCAAGAAGGACTATTGGGCCCGCTACGGTGAATCTTGCCATGGGTGCTCGGAGCATATCACCAAAGGGCTGGTCATGGTGAGCACCCCGTCCCCCACTCACACTCACATACTTCACCATGTGTGTGTGTGTCTGTGTCCGTGTCCTCACAGGTTTCACTGCTGCAAGTCTCTCTTTTCATCTCTGTCTCTCTTTTCACTGGTTCTCTAATTCACTCATGCCCTGTAAGCCCATTTATTTGTCTGTCTGTATCCCTCAACCCCTGTCTTTGGAGTCACCTCTATCTGAGAGCTCAGCAGCTGGCCAATCAGGCTCCCTTGTTTGGTGCTGCCCTTCTGAGAGGAGGCCAAGAGGAGGTGATATGGAGGCTGAAGGGGCTGCTAAGGTGGGTTGTCCTAACCACCCCCTGCCAGGTGGCCGGGGAGCTGAAGTACCACCCCGAATGCTTCATCTGCCTCATGTGTGGGGCCTTCATCGGTGATGGGGATACCTACACACTGGTGGAGCACTCCAAGCTGTACTGGTGAGTGCCCTGGTCCCACTCCAAGCCTGACTTGTGCACGTATACCACAGGTCTCCCACAACAGGGCCTTTTCCCTGCCCGTGTGGGGTAGTCATTAATAAAAGTGATGGTGTAGAAGTGACTGGGCAATATGACAAGAGTCATACCGAAAAAGCCTCAGACATCAGCTTTCTTCCTGATGTATAATTGCAGTGCAATTCTGGCACCAACCGCCAGAGTTAGCACTGACCCTACAAGTTCAGGGCCCAGTCTCCAATAAGATCACCCTCCTTCAGACAAATTCAGAGTGCCCTAGGCCACCACTCCCACTTGAGACCAACTGGCTATAGATCAGGGATTCCCACAATCCCCTTAGGTTTGATAATTTGCTCATAGACTCACAGAACTGAGGAAGTATTATACTTAGAATTAGTTGTTTTTATAAAGGGTACAAATCAGAACCAGCCAAATGAAGAGACCAAAGGGCAGGGTCTGAGAGGGTCCCAAATGCAAAGGTTCTATGCATTCTCCTTATGGAATCATGACATTGACCCCCACCCCACCCCACCCCCGGAATCACCAGAGTTTTTATTGGGGTTTCATTATATAAGCAGAATTTATTTAATCATTGGGCATGTGATTGAACTCAACCCCCAGACCCCCTCCCCTCCATGGAGGGTGGACTGGGTCAAAGCCCTAACCTTCTGATCACATTATTGGTCTTTCTGGTGACTGTCCCCCATCCCGAGTCATCTTGATAATATAAACTTGGGTATGGTCTGAGGGGCTCATGAAAAACAGACTCTTATTCCAAGGATTTAGAGCCTCTTTGTCAGGAACCAGGGTCAGAGACCAGACAAATTCTTTATTATACAATGCTGATAAAGCTAGATATGAGGGCAGCATAGCTTGATCCCAAATGGACTTTTAATGACTTACTCCTGAACTAGATTTATCCTGAGGCCTTTTCTGGCCAGCTTATAACATAATAGACAGTCGGCAAACCCAGAATGACTAAGTGCCAGAGAGGGGCAAGGGCTGGGCTGGCCACGCTCAGTTCCTGTTCCTTGTCCCATCAGGCAGCTAAGACCCACCTCTTCCATGGGGAGCAGTGAGAGAAGAAAGAAGCCTGGAACTGGTGGTGGGGAGGTGATTCTGGTGACTGTGATAACGCTTTTCTCTTCTCACTCTTTGGGTCCCCACTGCCTGTGACTCTTGCAGCGGACACTGCTACTACCAGACTGTGGTGACCCCTGTCATCGAGCAGATCCTGCCCGACTCCCCCGGCTCTCACCTGCCCCACACAGTCACACTAGTGTCCATCCCAGCCTCAGCTCATGGCAAACGTGGCCTCTCAGTCTCCATTGACCCCCCTCATGGTCCTCTGGGTTGTGGCACGGAGCACTCCCACACCGTCCGTGTCCAAGGGTGAGTGGCTGGCCTGCTGAGGCTGCAGCTGGTCTGGCTATGGCCATCGATGATCTAGATGGGTGGCCGGCTGGGGCTGGGGGCTCTGAGAACAGGTGAGCATTTAGGCACAGATTGAGCCCAGCTTTGACAGCCTGATACCAGATACCTGGTCCAATCATTTCTTTAAAAACCATTACATATGCTCGAAAAAATATTTTAAGTATCCTCTTTAATCTATGTATAATCCAGTAATAAAGAGGATTAACCAGATCATGAAAGTGAAGGACAGAAAGCAGGGGTGTCAGTAAAATACTGAAGGCAGCCATGCCTTGTGGACAAATCTAAATTGGGTGAACTTAAGCTTCAGTTTTCAAGTCCTTTCATCACTGGGCCTCTTAAAGCCTTGACCTGTTAAGGAAACTAGTTTAATAAGAGAACTGCTCCCTCCCCCATAAGATGAGATCCCAGAAGGGCTCTCAAGGTGAGAATGAATGAGAAATAAACTATATCTTCCATCAGCACCTAGCCCCTACTCCTCCCCAAGCTATAGAATAAACTGATTTGAACCTAAATGGAAGGGGAGAAGTAATCTGAGAATGCATAAACCTGGGATGCAAACCAAGTTCATATGCCTGGGTGTTTCAAAAAACCTTAAGGTTGGGAAAGCTGGGATGGCTCAGAGGGTTAAGCGCTCGCTTTGAAGCCCCAGGGACTGAGGATCAAATCCCAGCCCCGGCCCATGCGGACCCACATGCTTAACTGGGGTGTGCCCCCAGTTCAGTTCTTGCTGGGACCTATGTGGGAGGCTCCCGGCCCAGTTCCTGCCCTGCGCAGCCCTGTGCCCACCTGTGGAGTGAAAATATATGGAAAAACTAATGTCAACTATGGAGACTGCTCTGGGCCCTCCCCCTTCTCTCTGTCTCTCTCTCTGTCTCTGTTTCTCTCTGTCAAAAATCAATAAAATATTTAAAAAAAAGAATTCTTAAGGCAAAATTGTAAGAGTTTAAAGTACTTCCCAACTGGTAGTTTTCCCAGGCCCTGACAGAATCAGAAGCAGATCCTTTCTGAAAAAAACCACCCCCAGGCTTCACTGAATTTACTTAGATAAATGTCCTAAGGAAGACAAGCAATTCAGTCAAAAATCACTGAACAAATAAGGAAGCAAGGCACTGTGAATGAAAGCAGAAACAATAGGAAGCAGAAACCGACCTATAAAACTTTCTGATATTGGAATTATCAGGCACAATATAAAATAATTATGCTCAGTATGTTTTAATAAGAGATGCTCGAAAAATGACTAAAGAGTAATAAATTTGGAAAAGAATAAACTATAACTTCTAGAAATGAAATATAATGCAAGCATGTAACAGAGTAGGGTTTAAAGTAACTGAGGAGAGAAGCAGAGACACAAAAAGGTGGAAACTGAGAGGTTAAGACATGTTGAGGACAGAGTGCAAGGATCTAATCTATTTAGGATACCAGAAGAAGAGAGAGGTAATGAAAGAGAGGCAATATTTGAAAATATAATCTCTGTGAACTTCCTAGAACTGATAAAAGACACCAAGCCACAGACTCAAGGCCAGTAAATCCCAAACACCAAAATAAAAAGAAATCTACCCATGGATCACCCCATCTTGTAAAACTAGACACCAAAAGCAAAAGAAAAGACATTCAAATTGGCCATAGAAAATAGACAAAGGGATACCAGGATAGCTCAGCAGATTGCGCTCTTGTTTTGCAGCCCTGGGGTCCAAGGATCGAGTCCTGCCCCGGCCCATGCGGACCCATGTGCTGAACTGGAGTGTGCTTCCCATGTGGGAGTTCCCCAGCTTGGTTCCCACCAGGGCAAGCTTCCCATGTGAGAGGCCCCCGGTTGGACCCTTGGTTCCTGCCCTGTGTGGCTCCAGGCCCACCTGTGTGGAATGAAACTATGTGCAAAAACTAATGACATGCAGCTATGGAGACTGCTGTGGGCCCTCCCACTTCTCTCTCTTTTTCTCTCTGTCTCTGTCAAAAACAATAAAATAAGTCTTAAAAAAAAAAAAGAAAATCGACAAATTACCTCAAAAACGTACACTTAGACTGACAGCTTATTTCTCAATAAAAACAGTGACCTCCAGTAATCAGTGAAATGATATATTCAATACACTGAGCAAAAAATACCTATCAACCTAGAATTCTACATTTGATGAAAATATCCTTCAAGAATGAGTGTAAAATAGACATATTTAAGGCAAACAAAACCAGGATTTGATATTAGCAGATTATCCCTAAAGAAAATTCTAAAGGATTGTAGAAAAGGACTGAAATGCAAGAAGGCATGTACATTAGTGAGTCAGCCCAGTTGCCAACACACTGTGATGTTGAGTAGCTCCTTTGTCCTTTCTGGGCTTTGGGGTCTTTGAACAATGAGGAATTTGGAATCCCTCCTGGGCCTTCATTGACTCCTTGAGAAGTAGTTTTAAATGTCTCCTGTGTCTTCACATCTGGACATGGGAGCCAAGAGCCTGCTTCCATTGGATTCAGTGAACTATATCACACACCCACCGGGTACCAGGCAGCCTAGGAGCTGGTAAGAAGTAAAGATCGTACTTGGGAAGGAGGATGCTGCTAGGCTTGACTCTGCTTCTCCACCCCCACCTTGAGCATCAGCCAGACCAGCAGCTGCTTTACATAATACAAGTAAGCAGACAGACTGGTGAGAGAGATGGGGAAACTCCCAGACCAGCTGGTCTCTGACAGCCAGGCAGCATTTTAGAAATGGAGAGCCAATGGCACCAACCCCCTCCTGTCTTGCTCACTGGATGAGCATTGTTTCCAGCCAACATCTGCTTTCCAGTTTCTGCAAAGAGCCACCCTTCTCAAAAACAGCTCAGCTTTCCCAAGGCTGCTGACCAGATTTACTTCTTTGTTTTAAGTGAGTTGTAGCTGACCACTTTTCATTTTGTTTATGGCAACATTTTAAGGAAAGTTTAATTTATCTGTGCCCCAGCTTCCTGCTGCCTTAGTGGGAAACTAAGGGAGGGGAGATGGGGAGTCTAAGGAACACATTTTTTTTTAACATTTATTTTATTGTTTTTGACAGAGACAGAGTTAGGGAGGGGGCTCAGAGCAGTCTCCATAGATGTATGTCATCAGTTCTCAACATGGTTTTGTTCCACACAAGTGGGCAGTGGGCACTCAGGGCTGGAACTAGGCTAGGGGCCTCCTGCATGGGAGGCACACTCCCTTGAGCCAGGGGCCAAACTAGGGGGTGAAAACTGAAATGGGGGGCCTCCCACATGGGAAGCACACCAGTCCAGCATATGGGTTCACACGGGCCAGGACCAGGATTCAATCCTCAGTCCCCTGGGCTGCAAAGCAAGCACTTAACCCTGTGAGCCATCCCAGCTTTCCCTAAAGAACACTTTTTTTTTTTTTTAAGGTTTTTATTGTTTTTGACAGAGAGAGAGAGATACAGAGACAGAAAGAAGGGGGAGGGCCCAGAGCAGTCTCTATAGTTGCACAACATCAGTTTTTCCATAATGTTTCATTCCACAGGTGAGTGCGGGGCTGCACAGGGCAGGAACTGGGCTAGGGTCTCACCCTGGTGAGAACTGACCTGGGGGCACTCCCCAGTTCAGCATATGGGTCCGCACGGGCCGGGATTCAATTCTCAGTCTCCCCAGGGCTGCAAAGTGAGCACTTAACCCACTGAGCTATCCCGCCTTCCCCAATAACACATTTTTAAAGCTATATTAGGGTGACCAGACGTCCTGCTTTTGGCGGGACAGTCCCGATTTTTAACAATTTGTCCCGCGGCCCGCGGCGTTTTAAAAACATCCCGATTTTTGGAAAGAGTGCACGACAAGCTAGGGAACAGCGAGAAATAGACCAAATTTTTAATCAAGAACCCCCTCCGCCCCGGTCAATGGTGTCCTGCTTTACCAATGTTAAAATCTGGTTACCTTAGGCTATATCCATAAGAAGCCTATATTAATGAAAATATATTCATTATTTTTCCAGTTTTTATCTTGAAACTTGCAAATTATGTAGGTTGATCAGTGTTAATCTTTTGACACATATGGATATATGTGAGTATCTCCCTCTACATTTATGTATGTGTATACCTATATACTGACTTATACTTTTACATACCAGTACATATATGTGCATATTGTTATTAAATACTAAATCATGGGGAAGCTGGGATGGCTCAGCGGGTTAAGCGCTCACTTTGCAGCCCTGGAGCCCGAGGATTGAATCTTGGGCCTGGCCCATGCGGACCCATATGCTGAACTGGGGTGTGCCTCCAGTTCAGTTCTTGCCGGGGCCTATGCGGGAGGCTCCTGGCCCAGTTCCTGCCCTGAGCAGCCCCACACCCACCTGTGGAGTGAAACTATCTGGAAAACCAATGCTATCAACTGTGGAGCCTGCTCTGGGCCCTCCCCCTTCTCTCTGTCTCTCTGTCAAAAAACAATAAAAGCAAATCCTTAAATACTAAATCATTTCAGAGTAAGTTGCAGATATCATTGACCCTCCCCCCCAAAAAAAAATAAACTAGACATTCTCCTAAAAGCAAGGGCATTCTCTTACATAATTATCAATCATATCTTATATGTAATCATGACCTTTAGGAAATTTAATATTGATAACAATACCTTTATCCAATATATAATTCATATTCAAATGTTACCAGTTATCTCAGTACTGTCTTTTATAAGTTTCCCCCTAATCTAGGATCCAGTCCATGACCATACATTTCATTTAATCCTCATCTCTCTGTCTCTTAATTTTTTTTTTTTTTTTTTTTTTTTTTTTTTTTTTTTTTTTT
>PVKE010025327.1:0-23143 GCA_004027555.1 Craseonycteris thonglongyai | reverse complement strand
CATCACAGTACTGTTACAAGACCTGGACCCTGACCTCCTCAGGGAACTTACAGTCTTCATATCTCCCAACCTCAGCCCCTTCTCTTCTATGATCACTTAGTCCTTCCATTAAAAGACCTAAAAGTTTTATAGAAAGGATTCATGTGCCTGAAGATAAGCTTCCCTTTTTGAGGGGTGCATAAGTGGGAAAGGAAGGGAGGATTTACTGGTTATATTTTTAGATTTAAAGAATATAATACTATGGCCCTTTTATTAGAAACTCAATATGTAATAGTTAGGTTTATTTTTTAACTAACTGCAGTGTACTATGCCAGCATTTTTTCCAAGTCTGTTGAATTGGTTTGGCTTGGAGGTTAATGAATCCCTTGTGATTTGGAGGACCTCTGTGTTAATGATCTTGCAGGTTACAGTGGTGGTGGTAACCTTTAGGGAGGAGGGAAATTTGACAATTGTGGGGCTGAGGTTTTTCAGGATATTGATGCTCTTAGGTCTTGTCTTTTCACTTTGAAAGGCAATGTACGGTGGTTAGCAAAAATTAAAAATCTTGATGGATATCATGAGGTTCAGGGGTTAAGAATATATATGAAAGAGGGAGGAGAGGGAAAGAAGAAGGAGGGAGAAGGAGAGACTGCTTTATCAGGTTCTCTAATTGTTGTACTTCTTTGAATACTTAGACTTTTGTTGGAGTTTGGATGGGCTTTTCTGTAGATAAGGGAAAAACCATTTTATCAAACTTCATATGTATTTCTTCTAGTCATGTTTATATTGGAGCATCGCTTTTGTTTTACCAAATCTTTTTTTTCTAACTAGGCAATCTTCATGATTCCTACCAACCCTCCTCCCACATTCCGAAAGCCAGAACTGTGGTCAGATAACTTCATGGATTTTGTGAAGCAGTGTCTTGTAAAGAGCCCTGAGCAGCGAGCCACAGCCACTCAACTCCTACAGGTATAACTCACCCAGAGAGGCTGCCTCTCTCTGTTTCATTCAAACACTGACTAGAAAATGATATTCACGCACCTGCCTAGACATGGTAAAAAAGTGTAAGACAGTCCTTGCTTTTCAGGAGGTTTTAATCTAATAGCATGGAAAAGAATATTAAATCATTGAATAAGACAGTAATGCAAGAAAAAACAGGGTTCTATGGGATTAGAGAACAGAAATTGACATTTAATAAGCACCTACTGTGTGTTGAGTGCTTTTCACATGCTCTGCCATCTAGTCTTCGCATAGACCCTGTGAGAGATGGGCATTATTTCATTTTTATAGGTGAGAAAATGGAGGCTTAATGAGATTAACTCATTCCGAAATACTCAGCTGGTAAACAGCAGAACTGAGATTTGAACCTAGGTCTTTTTGATCCCAAAGCAGGAATGCCATCAGATCTATGCAGTTCTGATGCAGAACTCAGATTAATGGTAGGTGCTGTTGTGGCTCAGTGTGGGAGGAGGCCACTTGGGACTGGAGATACCAGGAATGCTTTCCTGGAGGAGGTAACCTCTGTGCTGGGCCCTGAAGAATGGTGCGATTTGGCAGGCAGTGTGTCTAGTGGTAATGAGCGTGGATTCTAGAGTCAACAACTGCCCAGGTGTGAATCCTAGCTTCCCATGTACTATTTATTACCTTAGGCAAGTACCATAACCTCTCTATTACTTTAGCTTTCTTATTTATAATATAAAATGGAGATAAGGGGAAAGCCGGGACGGCTCAGCGGGTTGAGCGCTCGCTTTGAGCCCCCGAGGACCGAGGATCGAATCCCGGCTCCGGCCCAGGCGGACCCACATGCTGAACTGGGGAGTTCCCACAGTTCAGTTCTCTAGCTGTCTCTGTCTCTGTCTCTCTCTCTATCTGTCAAAAGTAAAATAAAAATAAATATGCACTGAAGATAAAATAATTACTCTCTATAAATAAAAAAAAAAAAAAAAATGGAGATATCTGACTCATGTTGTGAAAATTAGTAATATAATATGTGTAACTTTGAACAGTACTTTTAAAATTATGGGCATAAACAGACTTTTTATCTTCAGTATAGTACCTGTGATGTAATGGAGAAATAAAAAGGTGATAATTTATAATATTATAATAAAATAATATTTATGTCAATATAGAAACGCTCCATCTTTACTCAACTTATAGACATAATGAAGCAATAAAAAGGACAGAAACCGGGGAAGCCGGGATGGCTCAGTGGGTTAAGTGCTCGCTTTGCAGCCTTGGGAACCAAGGATTGAATCTTGACCCCAGCCTGTGTGGATGCATATGCTGAACTGAGGTGTGCTTTCCATTCAGGATGCCCCCAGTTCGGCCCCCAGTTTGCGGGAGCATGCCTCCCATGCAGGAAGCCCCCAGCCCATCCTGCCCTCCTTTGTGGAACGAAACCATGTCGAAAACTGATGACATACAACTACGGAGACTGCTCTGGGCTCTCCCCTTTCTCTCTGTTTCTCTCTGTCTCTGTCTGTCAAAAACAATAAAATAAATCTTTAAAAAAAGAAAAAGGACAGAAACCATTCCATTCACAAAATACAGGAAAATTAGTAGGTGGGAACTTACATAAAACTAAGTTAAAGTTCAGTAATAACAGACCAGACTTAATTGTATATGATTAGAGGAGGGAAATGATCTTAAGGATTTTTCCAAGTGGAGAGAACAAGGAAATACGCTATTCTTGCAAATGAGTTGGGTGGAGATAACAAGGAAATACAGTATTCTTGCAAATGAGCTGGGTCGTATATTTCTAAGTGTAGTGGCACATTTTTTTCCTCCTTAAGTACTGATGAAGCTTTATGGAAGAGAGCTTCTTTTTCAATCCCACCACATGTTGAGGCAAACTTTCAATCTCTAGTATTTAAAAAGACTTTGGAGACACTGTCTTTTGATGGGTGGTAGGGAATAGAGAATGGATTGCAAGGAGAAACACTGGGGACAATATCAGAATAGTTTGGAAAACAACAGGCAGCCCCCCAAACAAGATAACTTTCACAGCATAGATTTCTTACAATTGTGTCCAAAGTCAAGCAACAAAAATGTACGATAGTGTTAATATTAAAAACTTTAGGCCATTTTTTATAAATGAAATTCAGCAGTATCCCTGTGTGTGTTTCACCTGTCTTTGCTGATTGAATAGTATTTGGGCCTACATCTATTCCATGCTTGTGGCCAGTTTTAGTATCTGCATTAACTACATTTGTGCACTGAAATTCTTTTTACCTAAATATGTCATTTGAAATGCTGTAGTACTTTAAATAGAAAGTATAAGCAGGACAAGTAAATCAGTGATTTCTAAGTAGTATCTTTATTCCATTTAAGCCCCCACACCAAAATCACCTCCCAAATGACTAGACTTTTTGCTTCTCTTGAAAAGATTTTCAGTATTATTTATTAAAGTGTTCATGTCTTCTGAGACATTTGAAAGAAAGTGCCACAGTTCATTTTTGTGTGGGAGTATTTCACACTTTGCAGGATTGTAATGTTCCTGCCTCCTGCCCCATACTGTTTGTGTTCTTCAAAGATTGTAACAACTACAAGCTCCCAACATTCCAAAACTTCCTCTAGGACATGATACTACCCTGTTGAGAATCTCTAGATTTGGCAGAGAGAAATAGAGCAGACATTCCAGTCAGGATGAAAAAGAGACAAAGCCTGAATGTGCATCTGCTCAGTTATAAAGTGAGCATGGTTTCGCTGTTGTCCAAAGCATAAAGAGAAAGTTTAGATGCACTGATTCAACAAAATTAACCAGTTCCTGCTGTGGACCAAGCACTGTTTCGGCACTGATGCCATATAAACTATCCCCAAAGTTTTCCACTTTCTTGTTTCAGCACCCATTTGTCAAGAGTGCCAAAGGAGTGTCGATACTGCGGGACTTAATTAACGAAGCCATGGATGTGAAGCTAAAACGCCAGGAAGCCCAGCAGCGGGAAGTGGACCAGGATGATGAAGAAAATTCAGTGAGTGGCCGGCCTGGGTTGGGGCCTCGGGCATTAATGCTTATTTCATGATTGCCAAGACCAGGTAAGATGTGTAGATGTTGGATCAGCCTGGGGTTGGAGAATCTTCTTGCATGACTATGTCCTATACTGGACCAAGGCTTGCTAGAGGCTTGGTGCCTCTGTGCTTGCTCTTCTCACAGTGCTTCCAAAGACACTTCCAAATTTTATTGTTTTGCCCCCATATTTTTTATTTAATTTTCTGTTCAGGAAAGAGAATGCTCAGATCTGAGACTTGTTTTTTTCCATGCCTTTTTGGGGAATCTGGGATCCATATTAAATATGTAAGTTTTACACTTAGCTTATATCCTCACAACCCTGAGATTCCGAGGCTGTGCACCTCAGCTCCTTAGATCCGTGTTGCAATACTCTACAAAGAAGGAGAGAGGAGAGGGAGAGGGTCCTGCAGCGTTAGATATGCTGCTCTCACCTAGGTAAGTGTATGATCTTTGGTTAAATAAGAGTGCTCTCAGTTCTTTCTGCAGGGTGGGTTTGGAACTAAGTGTCAAACCCAGAAATATTTGCAGCAAGATGAGTAATATAATAGTAATTCAGAAAACTCACTTTTGATTAAATTAGCCCCAATTTGAGATTTTTGTTCATTTACAGGAGGAGGATGAAATGGATTCTGGCACAATGGTTAGAGCACCAGGCGATGAGATGGGCACCGTCCGAGTAGCCAGCACCATGACGGATGGAGCCAATACTATGATTGAGCATGATGACACATTGCCATCACAGCTGGGCACCATGGTGATCAATGCAGAGGATGAGGAAGAAGAAGGGACTATGAAAAGTAAGGCTGTGTTGAAATATACTACCTTCTCAGACAGACCAGACACAGCCCAGAGGAGACAGGTTCACATGGTCTACATTGGCTCAGTCTGCTATTGCCAAAGGAGTAAAAACGGTGAAGGGTTGAGGCAGGGAAGTGGGTGGGGAGGGGTACAGCTGGCATGGGAATCAGAGGCAAGCAGCATCAGCAATGACAAGCGACTTAACGTCTGAACCTGAATGACCATTCTCTCAGTGGCTGTTGTTATTTTTTTCTCCTTTTCCTTAATCTGTGGAGACAAGCACATACATTGTTTTGATGCATAATTCAAAGTATAATGAAATTCTGAGCTATTGACTATACATATTTTCAGTCTATGTTCATGATACCTTATGTCTAACTCAGGTTTATCAATAATGTGTCAATCTATTAAGGATGACTATACAAATTTAAAAGTCCTAGCAAATCCCTTTTGAGTTAAACCTATCTCTGCTGCTTTTCTTATCCTGCTGATCTTTTTTTGCCTGTGACAGGCCTAAAACCTGTGCTCAGCTCTTATCAGAGTGCCAGCCTCTCCCCTTCCCTCCCCTGCCCTCTCTTTCCTTCATTTTCCCTCTCCTCCTTTCCCCTCTGTCCTTCTTGTCTCCATTCCCCTTACATTATAGACCAAGTCACAGAGAGGAATTTGGGAGGACAAAATAATAATTGAGTTGCCTAAGTACAATTTAGCCTAAACTTTGGATAGGTTTAAAGCATTAAGTCTGTATGATCTTTTCATCATTATTTTTCTCTTCCTTTTTTAAAATTTAAAGTTTCTTCCTTCAAACCAGGGATTGGCAAACTATGATCCACAGCCTTAATCTGGCCCACCTTGCTTTTGTCAGTAAAGTTTTATTGGAACACAGCCATGTCCATTCATTTACATATTACCTATGACTGCTTTTGTGTTACATAAGCAGAGTTGAGGTAATTGTGACTGAGATCCTGTGGCTCCCAAAGCATGAAATGTTTGCTGTCTGGTCCTTTGCAGACAGAAAAATTTGTCTAACCCTTTCTCTAGACCCTCTGCTTTGTGATTGATTGATTAATTCACTTCATAAATTTTTCTTCATTTCCTACTGTATCCCAGGTACTTTGGTAGATGCTGAGAGTATAGCAGGGAATAAAGAAACAACCCTTGCCCCAAAGGAACTTGTCTGGTGTAGGGGACAGACCATTTGTTACACTTCAGTGTATGAAATGAGTTCTGAAATAGAGGTAATCTAGGGTGTTGTTAAAGCAGATTGGGGGAGTATTTAGTTTAGACTGGGGATTACTGAAAAATTCCTGGAGGAAAGAAGCAAGAAGGATGGCAGTGAGCAGGGTAGGTAGAAATGTTCCATCAGAGAGAGCAGTGCTCACAAATTCCTAGAGGCAAGAGAAAAGCAGATGAGTTCAAGGGTTTCTTGTGACTGGAACAGACAGTTCTTAGGCTTTCCCCTCTAATTTTCACCTTTCAGATCTGTTTATTTATAATCAACCCTTTGTTTTTTTGGGTTTTTTTTTTTAAGATTTATTTATTGTTTTTGACAGAGAGAGAGAGAGAGAGGGATACAGAATCAGAGACAGAGAGAAGGGGGAGGGCCCAGAACAGTCTCCATAGTTGCACATCATCGGTTTTTCCACATAGTTTCATTCCACAGGTGGGTTTGGGGCTGCACAGGGCAGGAACTGGGCCGGGGTCTCGCCCCGGTGAGAACTGAACTGGGGGTACTCCCCAGTTCAGCATATGGGTCCACACGGGTTGGGGCCGGGATTCGATCCTCGGTCCCCGGGGCTGCAAAGTGAGCACCTAACCCACTGAGCCATCCCGGCTTCCCCAACCCTTTGTTTTTGAAGGGGAAAAGTTTTCTTTTTTCTTTGGTTTTGTTTTAGGGCTCATCATGTTTGTTTAGTTTTTCTTTCTTTTTTTTTTAAAGTATCCAGTATAGTTTGTTAGGAAGGTTTGTTTTGCAATAATGAGCTGCTGACCTCTTAAGTTCTTTTCACTAACTCTGAGTGCTATATCTTCTACTTGTTTTAAGAGCTTTAATTATGCAGATGATTATAATCACTGTGTAATATAATTAGGCTGACCCATTAACATGTATTGTGCATACACATGTTATGGAAAATCTGCCTTTTTTTAAAGAATTAATTTTGTTCCAAATGTAATTTTCATAGTTCAAGTGCTAATTAATTCAGTGGGTTGTTTGTTTGGTTTCTGGGCTTAGGATAGTTTTAGCATGTCTAGTGAGAAACGTGGATCTTCATTCTAGTCATGATGAAAAAGACCATAGAAAAGCCTCAGTAGTCACAGCTGAGTGACATTACATATACTTAGTTCATGAACAGTCTGCTGCAGATTTTAGAATTCAATTTCTGAGTAATAAGTTTGACAGATTTGCCACTTATATTGAGATATTTACTCATTGTTTTAGGAGTTAAACTTTTCATTATGGAAAACTAGAACATATACAATTTCATAGAATAATCTCATGACAACACCAATGGACCTGTCACCTGGTTTCAAAAATGATTAACTCACTGCCCATCATATTTCATCTCCCTGCCCCCCAAAGAAAATAACAAGCTGAATTTTAAGCAGACATCATATCATTTCTTCGGAATTGATTTTTAAACATTTAAAGCAGATGGACAGATGGTAACTAACTGTATTGTGTTGGATAATTCATTTTCCTTGTACCAGCCTCAGTGCCCTAATCAGTAAAATTAAAGAATTATTAAACTTATCTATTTTCCCTGTCCCTTATAGCTCTAATAGTTCACACATTTATAAAAATCATATAACTCATGACTAATACAGAACTGAAGTTTCTAGAAGTTAAAATTTGTGAAAATAGACTTTCCTCTAGTGCCTTCTTTGACTTTGTGAAATGTTTAATCCTTGAAAATTAAAATGATAATGGTTACCCTTTATAACTTAACAAGAAAAGACATATATACCACTATAGTCATTTGCATAGTTTTGTAGAATGTAGTTTTAATTGCTAATTTTTAAAGAACCTTTAACCTGAAAAGAGAAGATTCTCACATTCATAATTTATGTTGAGGACAGAAACTTTTCTAAACTTTTTGATATACTTTTGACAACTGATTTATTTTTATAGATTAAAAAAAAAAATTTTATCTTAGAAAATTTAGATATTTCATTTGCCTCTATCCTCATTTACTATATTAAAATTACACCTGCAGTATTATAGCAATATTAATGCACTACGAAAAAGAAAGCAATTCACCTCACTCCACCAAAGAACTCCTGTTCTTGACCATATGCCTGTATAGTTCATATACTGTATAGTAATAATTTATCTAGATACTCTTCTCTGATTATTTTTATTTATAAGAATATAGCAACATTTTTCAAGTTGCTGCGCATTCCTTTGTTTATATTTATCACACTTACCAGTGTTATTTAATCATTTGCCCATTGTCGGGCATTTTGGTTGTTTCTGATTTTTCACTATTGTAAGTAACTTTGCAGGGAACATCTTACATATAAACTACTCCTTCTCTTTAGTTATTCCCTAGGAAAAATTTCCAGAAGTATTTGAATAATTTAATGTCTTCCATTTTGTTCTCCAGAAGGTTTGTACTGCCAGTTTATATTGCACAAGAGTTAAGCTTTCTGTTCTTATCATTACAAATTGTATTCATTTATCTCTTTGAACATTATAAATGTTTTTATTTTAAGGTTTCTTTTAGATAAATTTATTGTCCTGAATATTTTTGGGGTCTAATTTCTTCTGTTTATTGTGTCTCCTGTTTCTCACGCTGTTAGATTTCTCTTATACTTTGTAATTTTCGTTTATGAGCTTATCTTCAATAGAAAGCATCTTCTTTTGACACCTCTTGTGTTCTTTGGGTCACATAGGCATCATTATTGGGGTCCTAAGGGGTAGTTCTATCTGGCACAGACTTTAGATTGTTTCTCATTTCCCAGGAAATTATAGTTCTAGAAATTGACTCTATCCCTTTTATAGGCAGAAGCATTCCTAAACCTGTTCTTGAGCTTGTGGGTAGAGTCTGGGAATTGAGTTCTAGCTCCCCCTTTTTAGATGTGTCTTGGCTACTGTCTCTGTCCCAATTCCTGTTCCCACTTCAGCCTTCAAACCAGTCTTTATGGTTTAGTTTTCCCAATGGACCAATGCCATGGGTTCCTTTCTTTCTTTCTTTCTTTCTTTCTTATTTTTTAAGATTTATTTTATTGTTTTTGAGAGAGACAGAGAGAAGGGGGAGGACCCAGAGCAGTCTCCATAGTTGTATGTCATCAGTTTTCGACATGGTTTTATTCCACACATGTGAGCAGGGGGCGCTGCACAGGGCAGGAACTGGGCCTCCCGCATGGGAGACACACCCCCTCGAGTCAGGGGCTGAACCAGGGGGTGAGAACCGAACTGGGGGCCTCCCGCATGGGAAGCACACCCCAGTTCAGCACATGGGTCTGCATGGGCTGGGGCTGGGGCTTAATCCTCCGTCCCCAGGGCTGCAAAGCCAGCACTCAACCCGCTGAACCATCCCAGCTTCCCCTATGGGTTCCTTTCTTACTTTTGCCATCTGCAGACTTTTCCTGTCCCAGTTTTGAACACTAGAGTGTTTTGTTTTGTTTTAATTTCTATGTGTTTGAAACAGGGGTGAGGCTTCTGTTTCAGTTCATTCAATTATCTTGTGCTGTCTACAGTGATAATATTTCTATACTTTATAAGGGAACAGGTTCAGAGAGGTTGTTACTTGCTCATGGTCACATGGCTAGGAAGTGGTAGAGCTGAAAGAACTCCAGAGTTTATGCTCCTTTCACTATTGAACTCCTGATTTGTTTTGGAAGCCTATCCTTACACTAATGGGCATTATATCCATAATAGAAAATGCGCCAAAATTCATGGTAAGACCGGTGCTGGCTTCTGATGAGATTCCAGAGATATCTTTTTCTGTTGTTTTTAGAAACTATTATTATTATATATAAATTATTATACTCAAGATGATAGACATTATAACTGTTAATAATAATCATTAATGATTAGGAACTTAATACTCCTATACACAGGCACTGTGCTTAGTCCTTTGTAAGCATTTCACTACAACCATGCTATGTGATAAGTATAGCCACCCCCATTTTACAGCTTCAGAAACTGATTTTCAGAGGTTAAGTTACTTGCTTATGATTACATAGTGAGTAATAGAAGGGCCAAGACTTAATGCCAGATATGTTTGATTTCAAAGCTCATGTTCTTAATCATTATATTATACTACTCAGGAGAGCCCCTTTATTAAGTTGTTGAGAGACAGGACTAACACTTATGTTACAAGTCATATGTTGGCAAGCCTCAACCTGCAGTAATATACTTCTCTTTGCTGGTTATTTGAATAACTGGCTAGTCTGTATGTTTTCCCAGGATTTCCAGAAGCAAGGGGGCCTGCCTCTGTTGATTGGCTAATGATATTTCAGCTTAGGGAGTATGTTTTGGTTGTGTATATCTGAATCTATAGTAAAAGATCAGATGGCAATTGGAGAGGGGATTAGAGTGGGGTGAGATTTGATTGCTTTATGAGACAGACATTGCCAGAATACCTGTAAGAACCATGAAGTTAAACCAAGGCCCAAGCTATGAAAACCTATGTATGTCTCGATAAAATACCAGTTTGGGGATTTGGGAAGACGCCTTCTATTTGTATATATAATTGGTTTTGTTTGTTTGTTTATTTTTTGGTTTTGGTTTTGGTTTTGGTTTTTTTGGAGGGGAAACGCTATCAAAGAACTTTGTCCCCAATAACAGGCCATATTCCTGAAGTGACATGAGATTGTACTTCCTCTGGCCAGCAGAGGGAGCTCTGTAATAAGTTATGAGTTAAAATTTTGTCCCTATTTGTGTTCACAAATCCCCTTTCTGTGGTAGGCTTCCTTCTGGAGGATCAAGACCACTATTTATTTATTTTTAAATCTATTTTAAGAAATCATAGCAACACTAGAGCAATGTCTTTATTTTATTTAGGTAGGAGATTGGATACCTCATACTTGGCAAAGTTCAAATAAGACTGGTCAGCCGAAACTTCTCAAAATAGTTTAATCTTTTCTTCCTTCCCAGATTTCTCAGTAGACCTTAACCAGAATTGATTTTCAATTTCTGCATCATGGTACCATGCACACAGTTTTGAAACTATAATCAGTTAAAATGGTCCTAATTAAGTAATTGAATAAAATTCTTGTGTAGAACTGACGTTTCTTGCCTAGCCTTTTTGGTTTTCATCTCTTTCATTTACAAGTTGATTACACAAGAGTCTAATACTTTCTCAGGGACTAATAGCCTTTCCCTTTTTCCTTTTTTTTTATTTTTGTCTTTTTAACTGTTTTGCAGTAGTTCTTTATACCTATATGGGAAACTAATTTTTTGTCAGTTACAAGCATTGTTAATATTTTCTCCCAGCTTATGACTTGCACTTTTAATTTTGCAGGGTCTTTTCTTAGAAAGTAACTTTCATTTTCATGAAGTCATATTTATCTGATTTTTGTTACACAGTATGTTTTTGTGTCATCTTTAAGAAATTCTTTACTACGCAGGTATCTGAAAAATAGTCTCATATTTTTATTTCCCTAAAAATTGTAAAGTTTTACTCTTCACATTTAGGACTTTCTTTAACATATCAGAAATTTGTTTTTGTTTACAATATGAGCTATCATCTAATTTTCTTTTTTTCATCTGAAAGACTTGCTTTCTCCCTCCATGTAGGTTGTTTGGTTCTGTTATCTTCTCAGGCCTTCCTAGACCATCTATCTAAAATAAATTCCCCTTTCCCATCGTATTTTTCTTTCAACACAGGTTACTACTTGAAATTTATATCATTATTCTTCCATATAAATCTTAGCATCAGTATATCAAATTTTGTAAAAGACCACTGGGATTTTGACTGAATTGCATTGAATATATAGATTAGGCAGAATTGCCTCTTTATGTTAATTCTGTACATGAACATGGTTTATCTTTCCTTCTGTTTTGCTTATTTCTTCTATCCTTGGGTAACTATAATTTTATCCACAAATATGTTTTAGATCTTTTTGTTAAATTGATTTTTTATGGATTGTTTTACTAGGTTTTCTGTTTGTTTGTTTTATGGACAATTTTAATGTCTGTGAATTAGTGTTAGTTTTTCCTTTTGATATATTTTTCTGTCTTACTAAGACCTCCCAACACAGTGGTGAGTAATAGAGGCAATAGTGGGCATTCCTGTCTTATTCCTTACCTTAAAGAAAATTTCTACTGTCAAGTCTGATTTTGCAGCAGTACTTGGTATAGATACCCATTGTCAGGTATGCCCTTACCTATTTCTAGTTTAAGAGATTTCATTTTTTAATGAAAATTGGTGTTAAATTTTATTTTTTGAGTTGAATGCGTAGCAGTTTAATTTTTCTGCTTAGTAAGGTATTCATCTAACATATTTCCTGTAAGTTCTGTTTTAGCTGCATCCCATAAGTCTCGTACATGGTACATTATAAAAATCTTTTCTCCACCACCTCCCAGCCCTCACCACCCCAGCTGTGGTGCTTTGTTCTTTTTAACGCATGAAT
Source organism: Craseonycteris thonglongyai (assembly GCA_004027555.1). Taxonomy (NCBI): domain Eukaryota; kingdom Metazoa; phylum Chordata; class Mammalia; order Chiroptera; family Craseonycteridae; genus Craseonycteris; species Craseonycteris thonglongyai. Next base: position 10,779 of record PVKE010025327.1, on the reverse strand, counting down.
TATTCAGAAGTGTTGTTTTTTGTAAACTAAATGAGTGACCCGCAGGCCGGGGGCTGGAGCCCCTGGGCTGCCAAGGCCGCTTGGACCCGGGGAGGGCGGGTTGGGGTGCGGCGGGCTCGCTCTGCATTCAGCCCCGTCACAGCCGGGCCTCTGAGCTGGGTCGGCGACAAGGAGAGCGCCGCGGGTTTGGCTCCAGTGCCGGGTTTACACAGAGGCATCCCGCTTGTGTAACCAGCCGCTCAGATGAGTCTGTGGAAACGCGACAGCCGGCGGCCGCGCCCCTTGGGCGCTTTGGAAACAATGGGCGGGTAACAATGGGCGGCCGGCCCAAGGCAGCGCCCCTTCCGGTTTCCGCCTTCCGGCCAACTCAGGGTTGCTTGGAGCCCGGAAGTGGGGCCTCTGAGTTCCTCCCGCCCTCAAAATGGCAGCAGCTGAGGAGGAGTTACCGCAGCCGCGGCTTCCTGAGCTGTTCGAAACCATTAGGCAGCTTCTGGATGAAGTGGAAGCGACGGCTGAACCCACTGGTTCGCGGAGGATCCAAGAGAAGGTTTTGAAGGGTCTAGACCTCCTTGAGATGGCTGCCAAAATGTTATCGCAGCTCGACTTGTTCAGCCGAAATGAAGATTTGGAAGAGATTGCTTCCATCGACCTGAAGTACCTGATGTTGCCAGCATTTCAGGGAGCGCTCACCATGAAACAAGTCAACCCCAGCAAGCGTCTAGAGCATTTGCAGTGGGCTCGAGAACACTTTTTAAACTACTTAACTCAGTGCCAGCACTATCATGTGGCAGAATTTGAGTTGCCCAAAACCGAGAACTCAGCTGAAAATAACACTGCTGGTTCCTCCATGGCCTATCCTAGCCTCATTGCTATGGCATCTCAAAGGCAGGCTAAAATACAGAGATACAGGCAGAAGAAGGAGGTGGAGCAGAGGCTGTCTGCTCTGAAACCCGCTGTGGAGAATGGTGAAGCCGATGATGAGCATGTCCGTGAATATTACCTCCTTCACCTTCGAAGGTGGATTGGCATCAGCTTAGAGGAGATCGAGAGCATTGACCAGGAGGTAAAGGTCCTGAGAGAGAAAGACTCTTCAAAGGAGGCATCAACTGCTTCTCACTCATCTCCTGATGACGAGCCTCCAACGAAACCCTTCATTCTCACTCGGAATGCGGCCCAAGCCAAAGTATTTGGAGCTGGTTATCCAAGTCTGGCATCTATGACAGTAAATGACTGGTATGATCAGCATCAGAAATTTGGAGCATTACCAGATAAGGGAAGAGACAAGACAGTATCAGAGGTCAAAAGAGCAGCTCAGCGACAGGAAGATCAGGAACAAAAGGAGGAAGAGGGTGAGAAGCGAGCACTCCAGCAAGCTCGGGACTGGGATGACTGGAAGGACACCCATCCGAGGGGCTATGGCAACCGACAGAACATGGGTTAGTGTTCCCACAACAAGAGCGATGGGAATGGTACATCTTCCCACGAAAGAGAACTGTGCAGTCTTCCAACCTTGCTGGGCTCCTGCTTCAGCTCTACTATGAAGACAAAGATGCTTCATCTTGTTTTGCCGTTCAGTACAGTGTCAAGCAATTACGTACTTATATGTATTTGTATCCTAGATGACGAGTCAGCAGCCTTGTTTTGGCGTTATCCTCGTGTATTCTGATTTCTTAAGTGGAAAGTAAAGTACTAAGAAATGACTAGAATCAATAGCTGTCTGAATTAAAAATAAATTAAAAAAAATAAAACCAATTGTATGAATTTTGAAAGCTGCTTATTTTTAATTTTCAGTTTCAGAGAATTGTCATTAAAGAACGTGGTCTAAAGAATAAGGAAAGGATAAAAAAATAAGAGAAGAACGTGGTCTGAGTGATGAGTTCTTTGGTATTTTCTTGAGACATTTGTGTCCTAGCATGTCAGTAATATTTGTGATATTGGTATTTTGTGTTACCAATACTCCCAAGTGTGATTATAAACAAACGAACTTTTATAGCTAGTTAGCTAGATTGATTGAAGGAGAAAGCAAATGTAGTAAAATGCTAACATTTGAGGAATCTGGGTGAAGGGTAGTTACGGAAACATTGCAAGTTTTTTTTGTATGTATCGAATTATGCCAACATAACACGTAGGATTTTTAAGACGTGATTTTCAGTTTTTATAAATAAGTCTCAAGAAAGAGGCTAATTTGAGATAGTCTATAAGTTGAAGTTTCCTAATGATATCTTAAGGTTGTTGGATTTTACTAACTGATTCAGGTATTATTTCTGTCATTAACTGATAGAAATATGTGCTTCAGAAAATAAGCAAATCACAGAGGTTTAGGAAAATGTTAATTATTGATATTCAAAATAATGTATTGTCACTGAATGCCATTAGCAGTGCTGTGAAATGCCTTCTGTGCATTTTATATGTAGGCTTTTTTGGTGTGTCTTAATATGCAGAAAAATGGTTTCACCATTCCATTCTCAAGCAGATTTTTTTTTAAAGGAAGAAAATTTCTTTAATGTTTAACTTGATCATTATCAAGTAAGAGGTTAATATTTAGGAGCTAAAATGAGAACTTCTAGTTCTATGCTAGAAGTATAGAAAGAATTCAAGGGGAAGCCGGGATGGCTGAGTGGGTTGGGCACTCGCTTTGTAGCGCTGGGGACCGAGGATCGAATCCCAGCCCCGGCCAGTGCGGAACCATGTGCTGAACTGGGAGCTCCCCCAGTTCAGTTCTCTCTCTGTCTCTGTATCTCTCTCTCTCTCTCAATAAACAATTAAAAATAAATAAATAAATATTAAAAAATATATATTAAAAAAAAATTACAAGAATTCAAGATTTCAGAACATTAAAATACTTTGGTAAATTATAAATACATATTGTGCTTTAATTATATAGTACTTTAAATATAAAATATATATGAAAGCAAAACAAAACAAAAAACGTTTATTTTCAGAGGCAGCAATAATAATAAAATCTTGGTGCAACTGAAATACCCTGATATACTTAATTTGTAGTGTGGCAGTTAAATGCTTTTGCCTCAAATAAGGAAATGACAGGCTAACGGGTGGCCACTTAATACGAACCTCATCTACTAAAGATTTGACATGGAGCTGTTCTCCCTTCCAGGTCTCCTTGACTATGATGTCATGGTTTTCTTATCTTTGCTGCATTCCCAAGAGATGCATAGCAGCCTGTTCCCCTCCTCATCTCCCAGGCTTCTTAAGGGGAAGCAGAATTTGGATTACTGAATTGAAATGTTGTTTCCATCAACTCAAGCTTTTCAGATTAGACTCAGTGAACTAAAAGGGAGTGAGTGAATGGTTTCTCCTTAATACTTCACTCCATTCATAAATTTCTAAATTTTTCTGGAGCAGTAGCTACATTAATATCTTTGAAATAGAATTTTAAAACATAGTGGCATAATTAAGTTAGGACAACTCAGGAGTATGTTTTAGGTAAATTAATGGTATCATGTTGTAAAAACATTATATGTATTTATAGTTCAACAGAAAGTATTAAGTCTCATGAACAAATCTGTTGTTGCTGTGATTTTCCTCATGTTAAAACCAAAGTCCAGAATCTTGTTGAAATGATTTTATTTTACCACCATGCATCAGATACCTAATTTTGGAGCTGCATAAGATGAAAATTCTTGACTCACAGCCTATTTTTTTTTTCCCCTTGCAGTTGTTTGAAGGGGATTGTTATAACATTACCTCCCTTGTGTGTTATCTATCTCATTCTCTCTGACTCAGATGATAGCATTTGCAAGGACAGTAAATAGGACATAAAGAACTTCTGGTATTTTAACACTTCTTTTAGCACAATAGCCTTACTGTCTAGTTTCTGATCCCAAGAATGTTTAAAACTATCATCACAGAATACTAAGTGTTCATGTGTCCTTGCCACTCACAGCATCATATGAGCAGTTCAGATAGCATTAGTGTAGTTATACATACCAAAGCTAAAACTTTAAAAATTTCATATTCTTAGAATCATATCTCTGGGTAAGAATAAGAGAGAGAGAAAAAAAAAGAGTAGTGGAAAGAACAGTAATTTTTGCAGCAGTCTTTGGTTTGAAACTTGGCTCAGAGTCTTATGGTCCTGTGGATGAACTTGGGCAAACTATTTCCTTTTGAGGTTCAGTTTAAAAAAATTGGGCATAAAAGTTTCTGTTTTGTAGTATTGAGATGAGATGAGATAATATATGTAAATTAATTAGCATATAAATGCTCAAAAAATGGTAGATAGTATAATTATGTGTTTTTTAATATATGACGGGCTTTTTCATTGGACCTAAAATTTCCTTGAACCAGGGCTACTTTTCTGCATTGTGATTCCTTTTTTTAAAGATTTATTTATTGTTTTTGACAGAGAGAGAGAGAGAGAAAGAGATGCAGCCAAAGACAGAGAGAATGGGGAGGGCCCAGAACAGTCTCCATAGTTGCACATAATTGGTTTTTCCACATAGTTTCACTTCACAGGTGGGCGGGGCTGCACAGGGCAGGAACTGGGCCGGGGTCTCACCCTGGTGAGAACCAAACTGGGGGGTACTCCCCAGTTCAGCATATGGGTCTGCACAGGCCGGGGCCGGGATTCAGTCCTCGGTCCTCGCGGCTGCAAAGTGAGCGCCTAACCCACTGAGCCATCCCGGCTTCCCCTGCATTGTGATTTCTTTTCTCTTACTAGTTAGGCTTTCAGTTTTTACTCTTGGTGTTAATGGTGTTTTATAAGTGTCACCTCTATGTCTGAGCACGGGCATGAAAATGGTTGATCTAAAGGAAGATCATTTGTCAGTTTCAGTAATGCTTTAAAAAAACGTGCTAAGGAGAGAGAGAGAGCTTTCGTGTGTGTGTGTGTGTGTGTGTGTGTGTTTTACATTCCTTGGAAATAAGATGATGTTTTGAGACTCTGTTATGTTAAATAGCTCAAAATGCAAGATGGCAGATTTTGAAGAAGGTTAGACTTTGGAGCCACATGAAACTTCCTTTGTAGAGTTTCAACCTCTTATCTTCATACTGTGGAATGCATTACTGACTGGAATTTTTTCCATCCCTGAAAGATAATTGCTGTGATTCATGAGGCATTTATCAGAAGCTCTCTCTTGGGTGAGATTTACAATAGAAGAACAGACATCTTGGTCCTTAGACTTTTCTCACAGTTGCACAAATAATTCAAGGTCATCATACCAGAGTGGAGACTAGATCCTAATTGCTTGTGCAGTTTTTCTAATTGTGACCAAATGTTGGGCTCACTTTTATATTTGGAAACCATTAACATTCTTGATTCTTTTGGGATGAGCCAAAAAGCACAGACTGTTGGTGCCTGAAAATTCATTCAAAACACCCTGCCAGACCACATGTTAGGATATGAAAGTACCAGATCTTAGTGTAACTTGGGTGAAGGGCTCAAGATTTAAATTTGGGGGAAGCTAAGCTGCTCCATCATAGTTCAATTGATAGAAGGAGAGCCGAGAATAGCCATGGTAGAAATATTTTCCAAGAGAAGGCAGTAATATGCTATAATGAAGAGGGAAAGAAAATGCATCCCAAAAGATATACTTTGGCTCTTATGCCTAAAAGGCAGATAAATCAGTTTTGATCAGTTAGGGGAATTTATTTCTGTGGTGCTCCAAAACCTGCTTAATCTTCTTGTTCAGCAAGAAAATGGAGGGTGCACTTGATAAATTGAAATGGATCTATATAAAGAGAAAGTAGATGATTCTCTTAAGTTGTTTATGTTCTAAAAAAATCACTTGGGATCAGTATTTGTTAAAAATAATAACTGTGTTTAGTGGTTACCTGAGGGTAAGGGGGGAGGTAGGTGGGAGAGATGGTTTGGGGGGGGGAGTAGGAAGGGGGAATCAAACATACGGTGATGGAAAGTGAGCTGATTCTGGGTTTTAAGCGCATAATGCAATGTATAGACAATGTAATATAGAATTATACACCTGGAAACAATGTAATTGATCTCAATTAATGTCATCCCAATAAATTTAACAACAACAAAATAATAATAACTGTTATTATTACCATTATCTAACATTTATGGAGTGCCCACTATACTGTAACTGTTCTTTATAATTCCTTATATGTGTGATGCATCACCTAGGTGGTTCAGGTAGTGATATTTGATGATGACATAATTAAAGCTATAGGACCTCTAACACATGAAGGTAATATAATACCAGGCCAAACGCTGTGTAAGTAGTATAGAAAAGTCTTAAAGGACTTTTAAAATGGAAAGCAAAGACTTAGACATACTGAAAGTCTAGGGGAAGATTTTCCAGGTAAGTACAGTGTCAGAAAGGGAGAGAAAAGATTTAATATTCAGTTTGGCTAAAATGGGCGTTGACTGATTATTGGAGAACCTTGAATGTCAAAGTAAGTTTGAACTTGATTCTTTCGGGAATAAAGTGATGTAACAAAGTGCTTTTTTAGGAGCATCAGTTGGATGATAATGGAGTTTGAAAAAAACCAGGAAAGGTGAGACAGTTAGGAAATTGTTGCAGTAATAAAGGTACGAATCATTCTCACCTGTATGCCTTTGAAATTTGAATTTAGACCTTTGTACACATATATGGCAGCTCACCAGACTTAGAGAATGAGAGCGCCATGCCACAGCCAGAAGTCAGTTTACACAGAGGCAATTACCAGAACTGGTTAACTGGAAGAGTTATTTCAGTTGTGCTCCAGGGAATCTCATGATTCCAGTAATTCTTAGTGGTTTCAAAGAACATTCAAAGGAATATTTATGGCTACACACAGAAACTTGAATAATAACTGTGTTATTACATGAGTTAATACATGTAGGTGCCCAGCAACAAAACAACCAAAAACCACACACACATAATAGATGTTATTGTATATTGAAAAACAAAACAAGCAGCCCTATATGATAAGCATGTTATTCCAAGGAAGAAAAAATGTTTTGAGGGATTACTCAAGTTTTGTTTTGTTTTTCTTGCAAATATTCCTGTGTGAAACCCAGAAGAATATGCAGGCTCTGCCCAGTTCTTTAGTTTAAACAGATTTAGTTGCTATTAAGTTAGACAAGAGTTATTACTGTAGAAATTAAGGAAAGAGAAGGTTGGCCATTGTGGTCTACTTAGTGACAGTCTTTAAAATGAATGTTTAAAAGGGAAGGGCATAAAGTTTAATGTCTAGTAGATGGTCATTCCAAAGGAAAAGATGGGCTTCAGACTTTGCTCAAGCTCCATCCCAGTTATTTTTTTAAGACTTTATTTTATTTTATTGTTTGAAAGAAGAAACCACAATCCTGTTAGTGGTCACTTTTCAGTCGCCCTCCCCCTGTCCCTAAGCACCCATTAATTTGGTTTCTTTCTCTTTGGATCTACCTATTCTGAGCTTTTTAGATATGTAAAGTCATACAAAATGTGGCCCCTGTGTCTGGCTTCTTTCACTGAATTTATTACTTTCAAGGCTTATGCGTTTATAGCATACATATATTAATACATTATTCCTTTTTATGACCGAATAATACTTCATTGTATGGCTGTCCCCTGTTTTGTTTGTGTTCTAATCTTGGGACATTTTGATCACCACCCCCAAAAGAAACTACCCATTAGCAGCCATTTATCACCCCGCTTCCTCACCCCTACCCCCAGCCCTAGGCAACCACCCATCTACTTTCTGTCTCTAAGATTTACTTATTCTAAACATTTTATATAAATGGAGTCATAGAATATGTGGTCTTTCCTGCCTTGGTGTGATGTTTTTGAGGTTCATCCATGCTATACCATGTATCAATATTTAATTTCATTTTTTTGCTGAATAATATTCCATTGTGCGGATATACCACATTTTACTTAGCCATTCATTAGTTGATAGATATTTGGGTCCTTCTGCTTTTACATAACATTTTTCAAAGAAAAATAAATATAGGCTAGAGTTGCTTATGAATTCACCCCTTTGTCTGTGGGCTCAGACACAGTGTCCATTCAGCTTGCCTGGGGCTGCTTTCAAAGAAAAATGGGCCAATCCTAGTATAGGAATTCATGCATTTTCTTCATCAGATAAAAGAATCAGAGCAAGACATGGCTGTTTTCATAGTTGGACTTTTCTGCTCAGTCCATTCTCCCTGTGGCTTCAGGTTTCTGGTATTATCATTCAGCTGAACGTCTTCATTTCCTGGGATACACCTGAAAAAGTTCCCAAGCTCACATTGGAACAAAAAGCCCACCAGCCAGCCGAAGCCCTAGGGATAGCATTGCCTTTAATCATCTCTCAGCCTTTCAGTACTGACAGGCTGCTGTCCAGCACTCTTGATCATCTAGCTCAAAAGTCCTGGAAGAACAGTTCAAAGATAAGGTTACTGGGAAAACTCCATCTCTGCCCCCATCCCCCACACTTTCTACACTCACCTTAATGGCAGTTCTGACATGTCAAGAATTTTCATTTTGATTATAGGGAGTTTGCAATATTAGATGCAGCTAATCAGACTTAAGACCTGATGATGAGGGTTCATATTCTGTCCTTGATGGCAATTTGCTATGAAATCTGAGGCAAGTTTCTTGCCTACAAGGTAGAAATAATAATGTGTATCTCAAAAGATCTGAGGTGTAAACGGCATAGTACCTTGTCTGGCACTTGGTAGGTACCTAATAAGTGCACATTCTCTTCCCTTCTACTTATTTAGACAGTGGGCATGACATTTGGATGAGCACTCATGTGAAAAAGTATTTGGTCAAAAGCTGGAAACTTAAAAGGCATTCAGTAAATGTAAGTTGCATATGAACTTGAGTTCCCAAGAATGGGACTCTCTTTATAGACTGAGTGCTGTGTGTGAGTGAGGGAAAGAGAGACAGACACTGTATCCATTAATTTTTGCTGATCCAGCTCAAAACGACCTCAAAACTTAGTGGTCAGCTAGTGCAGTAGCAGCTGGGCCTGGCTGACTTCCAAAGGCCTCAGCTAAGACAGTGTGTTGACTAGGACCTCTCTCCATGTGGTGTTTCACCATCTAGCAGGCTCGTGAGGTTTCTTTACATGGCAGTAGGATGCACAAGCACTTTTCAAGTCCCTACTTGCACTTATAGTCAAACCAGTTCACATGGCCAGGCCCGGAGTCTTTGTGGGAGCAAACTACTAAAGGGCAAGGATACCAGGAAGAAATCATTGGGGCCATTTTTATAAAGTCTATCTTAGATACTAATTATAATAATAATAATAATAATACAGGTCTGTTTACTGAGAATTGTTATCAGTCTATAAAATCAAACAGAACAGGTGCTGTAATTTGACTGGTGTTATTAAGGGTATATTGGTCACAGGAATGCTGTCTCCTCATACAAACTTAATCCATCAGTGAAACACTTAGTTGTTGAAAAAGACAAAGAATAGTTGATGATTTAACTCCAAAAATATTAGAAATTTTTAATTGAGTTGGGAAGGGCTGTTGTCATCAAATAAGAGAAGGACTCAAATATGAGGAAAGCAGACGTTCCCATTTTCTCATCTAAACAGTGATAGAAATTAGACAAATGATTGTGCCAAACTTGTCCAACCTGCGGCCTGTGGGCCTCATGCGGCCCAGGACAGCTTTGAATGTGGCCCAACACAAATTTGTAAACTTTCTTAAAACACTAAGATTTTTTTTGCAATTTTTTTTTGTAATTCATCAGCTATCATTAGTGTATTTTATGTGTGGCCCAGGGAAGCCAAAAGGTTGGAACGCCTGGATTATACTCTGGCTCAGGGATTCCCAACCCCGTGCCCGTGGGCGCCATGGCGCCCACGGCCCGATTTGTGTGCGCCCGCCATTAATTGACTGCATCAGAAGTTTTTCATAAACACTAAGTAAAACTATCATTTATTTTTATACATTTCTTAGAATTTTAAAATATTGTTGGAGTATCTACACAGGTTTATTCTATTCGTTGGTATGTTTGCGATATCGTATGTATAAGTGTTTCCCTAGCTTTCGCCTTTGTACGTGTCGCATCTTGTTTAGCTGCTGCGCTCTTTAAACTCTCCTCTACCCAACCGGGAGACGCCGAGTTGCCATTTGATTGCGGTTGCTGGACTGATCGGGTCGTGACGGTTAGCTAGGGTCACAGTGTTTTGATATATTCGATTTTAAATGAACTCAAAGCGAGGTAGGTAATCTATTATTATGGTGGCAATTTGATATGCTATTGTAGTTCTATAACTATTTTTATTTTTATTTTTTTAGTCCTAAAATGAGTGGACCAAATAAGAGGAAACGAACCTATAATTTTAACACAGACTGGGAGGAATCATATTGTTTCATTAATTTAAAAGGTAAATGCGTTTGCCTGTTGTGTGGCAGTAGTATTGCAGTGCCAAAAAAACATAATGTTGAACGTCACTTTCAGACAAGTCATACCACTTTTGATACAAGTTATCCACTTAAATCTGAAGTAAGAAAGAAAAAAATAAATCAACTAAAATTAAGTTTAACTACTCAACAGACTGTTTTCACTAGACATGTGGGAAAATCTAAAAAGGCAACCATTGCTTCTTTCAAAATTTCTCACATGCTCGCAAAGAAGAAAAAGCCTTTCCAGGATGGTGAATTGTTCAAAGAAGCATTTCTGACCACTGCCGACTGTTTGTTTGAGGAATATTCTAACAAGCGTGAGATTATGTCGGCGATACAAGACCTACAGTTGTCAAATAACACAGTCACAAGAAGAATACACGCAATTTCAAAAGACTTGCAAACTCAGTTAAAGACTGACTTGGAAATATGTGACTGCTTCTCTCTGCAATTTGATGAGTCAACAGATATATCAGACACCGCACAGT
>PVKE010025326.1:0-23150 GCA_004027555.1 Craseonycteris thonglongyai | reverse complement strand
TTTTATGTTTTCTTTTATGTTTTTTTAAATGATTTTATTATACGTGTGTTTTTTATTTACTTTGTATTACATTTTGTATATATGTTTCTTTGTGTGTATATAATTTGTACAATAAATTTATTATTTTAGAATTATTTTTGTTTATTATTTTTTATTCTTGTTCAATAATAAATATCCTTAGAAATAGCTGGTGCCCGCCGCCCTACCGATGTTTTAGAATGCGCCCTAGGGTATAAAAAGGTTGGGAACCCCTGTTCTAAGGACTATGTTCTGTTCGTTATTCCTGGAGGTGAAAAATCAAGTTCTCACTGAATGAATCATCAAGAGTTAAATTATACTCATGATTGTATTCATTTGTGTGTCATATTTTAATTAATTTTAAAAGGTAGCATCTGATACATAGCATATATCATCTCACAATCAATGTTCACTAACTGGAAAGACACATAGATATTATTACCATTTTGTGAACTGTCCCAATAAGTTTTTAATATTTGCTTGAATTCTCCCTGTATTATTTTCTTTTTCCCTTCTTACTAATATTTTGTTGCTTTTTTTTTAATGAACTGCAACTTTTACAGAAACAGTATTACTTTTGTACTTTGAAACTGTAATCCAAGTTCAAAGCATCTGACATGGGTTTTAAAATACACATTATTGGTCATTTTTTTTTTTAATAGAAAAAGTAAATTTGGAGTTGGGAATCACCTGCATGCATGTATGTGTGTGTATACGTGTACATATAATGTGTTAAAAATTTGGGAAAACATAAATTTAGAAAGATTTATATGAAACAGCATTATGTTGACTATTGCCTATACGTAAATGGTAATAAATAGTAATAAAAGTTCTACTTTGAAAATTAAAAACTTAGTATCCTCCTGATTTTTGTCATCAGTGATTAGAAAATGGATATTTTATGAGGCAGGAATGCCTTACCTCACGGTTTGGCAAGTGAGATAGCCAGTGGGTCTGTTTTTGTATAGCCTGCTAGCAGTGGTTTTATATTTTTACAGGTTGCTTTAAAAAAATAAAAGTGACAGAGACCAGAAATGTATATGGCTACAAAGCTTAAAATGTTTACTTTGGCTCTTTATTGAAAAAGTTGGCCTTTCCCCCTGCTTACTTAGAACTTTCCCAGGTGGTTACAAAAACAGAATAATAAAACACTTGATTCTTAAAATTAAATAGATGCTATTTATGCTATAATGATAGCATAAACTGTTTAATTAACATAACTGAAAAAAATTAAACTTATACAAAATTTCTATATTACAATACTGCAGAACTCTATGTGCTGTGTAGAATATTTGTGAAAGTAATGGTCTATTTAAGACCTCAGCACCCTGTTAATTTTTAATGAGGTTTTAAATAAATTATCAATTGTTTTTTGAAAATGTGTACTTACAAAGAAATATTCGGTGGTTCTTTGTATTACAGATAGTGAGTGGATACCAAGTGGTATTAACATAGGAAAGGAAAATAGAAAAATAACAATACCCTTTCCTGAACCTTATTATTTTAATACTAGAAATTTTAACTCTTTGTTCCTCCACATTGTTAGCTTATTAGAATGGGTGTCCTTGCTAGTTTGGACCTTTATGGAGATTTTTATGGATAATTAATGAGGGCAGTCATAATATCTTTGGTCTCTGAAATTTTTGTATTTAAAATATACAACTAGTAAACTTGAAAATTATTTTAACATTATTTGAAACTTACAGTCTAGCCTTCAAATTTTAATGTAGTAATGCAAAAATGTTATAATTTGATGTTGTAATAATACAAGCTGAAATGCATATATTCATATACAAATACGGGTAAATACAGCAAATACAAGGTCTGACAATTAAGTTTGCGAACTTGCCACCATGTGGTTACTTACGTTGGCAGCATTGTACAAACAACTCAGTAAGGTTTCAGTGTTTCACAGTTGGTATATCAGTGTTTCACAGTTGTGCTCGTGTTGACATGTGATGGTGTCTTGCTGAGTGGCATTTATTATTGTTGCCTGTTTCTGTGTGCCATCACGAGAATGTTGGAACTTTGAATTAGAGCAATGAACAAACATTCAATTTCATGTTAAACTTGGCAAGAATGGAAATAAAACCAGGGACATGTTAGTCCAAGTTTATGGGGATAGTGCCGTGAAGAAAACGTGATGTACAAATGGATTAAAGTTTTTCTGAGGGGAGAGAAAAGTGTCACCGATGAAGAGAGGTCAGGGTGGCCAGTAATGAGCAGAACTGACAAAAACATGGCAAAAAATTTATCAAATTGTGTGTCGAAGTCATCAACTAATTGTGAGAAGCATTGCAAACCAAGTAAACATCAATGGAGAAAAAGTTAGGAAAGCTTTCACTGAAAATCTTGACATGATAAAGGTGTGTGCAAAAATGGTCTCAAAGGAGCTCACCGATGAACAAAAGCAAAGAGTCAAAGTTTGCCAAGACCATTTGGAGAGACAAGATGATGTTTTGGGCCGTGTTATCACTGTTGCTGAAACGTGGATGTACCAGTACAGCCCTGAAACAAAGCGTCCACATGCACAATGGAAGTCAACCAATTCTTCACTACCAAAAAAGTTACATCAGTCCAAATCAAGAGTCAAAACGATGCTGCCAGCTTGTTTTGGATATCAGAGGGATTGTTCATTATGACTTTGTACCACCTGGACAAACAGTCAACCAAGTTGAATATTTGGAAGTGCTGAAAAGGTTACATGACAAAGGTAAGATGAAAACATTCTGAACTTTATGCCAACAGCTCATGGCTCTTGCATCATGACAATGCACCAGTTCACATGGCACTGTCTGTGAGGGAATTTTTAACCAGTAAACAGATAACTGTATTGAAACACCCTCTCTACTCACCTGATCTGGCCCCCAGTGACTTTTCTTTACCTGAAGATAAAGGAAATATTGAAAGGAAGACATTTTGATGACATTTAGGACTTCAACGGTAAATACGATGATGCCTCTGATGACCATTCCAGAAAAAGAGTTCCAATATTGCTTTGAAGGGTGAGCTAGGCACTGGCATTGGTGCATAGCTTCCCAAGGGGAGTACTTCGAAGGTGACAGTAGTGATATTCAGCAATGAGGTATGCAGCACTTTTTCTAGGATGAGTTGGCGAACTTAATTGTCAGACCTTGTATATTTTATTGAATTTAAAAATTTGTCTTTGAGGTATGCAATAGTGTGTGTGTTTAAAGGATTAAGTCCTTGAACTCAGTGAGTACAAAATCCTTTTTTAAAAACCTGTATATTACAAAGAAGAATCAATGCAATGTCTCCAGCTTCGTGGATAACCCATATTAATCTTGCTTTGTGGATTTTAAAAGTCCTGTATAAAGTAGTGCCCCTCTGTCTGCAGGGGATATGTCCCAAAACCCTCAGTGTATGCCGAAACCTTGGGTAGTTTTGGACCCTGTATACTCAGATTTCTAAAGCTGTAACATGAGATTATAGTCAGTCTACCAGGGATCTGCTGGGATTAAGTGACAGTGATCAGAGCCTGCCTTTGTAAGCTAACTGTACAGCGTGCTTTCCTTCCCAAACCATCCCCTTTTTCTCTTTAAAATCTGTCCTCACTCTGTGTATTAGTTATCCATTGCTGGGTAACAAATCCTCCCAAACTCAGCAGCTTAAAACAGCATATATTTAATTACTATCTCATAGCTCTGTGGGTTAGAAATAAGAATCTACATGGTGCAGTTTAGCTGGGTGTCTCTGAGTTATAGTTTTGCTATGCTTTTTTCCTTTGCATACATACCTGTGATAAAGTTTAATTTACAAATTAGGGACAATAAGAGTAATAACTAATAGTAAAATGAAATAATTATAACTTAGTGTAATAAAAATTATGTGGATGTGATCACTCTTTTCAGTGGACCCCTTGCTAAACTCTGTGTAGATTCAGTGCTTTCTGGTGCAACATGTCGCCATCAATAATAACACATTTTCTGTTCATGTTTTCCACCCACAAATGTAATGCCTTTTTATCTTACTAAGTCAGTATTATGCACTGTGGTGTAACTTTTGCAGTTTGAGGTATGACATAAAACTAGCACAAGTTTCTTTTTTCTTCACAATTTCATGGATAGAATATTTGTTCTTAGTATAGATCTTAGCAACCTCAGCATACAATTTTTTCTTCCACATTTAGTCTAGAACTTGCACCTTTTGACTTAAAGGAAGCACTTTACAATGTCTCTTTCACATATTCAAATTACCAGCATCTCTATTCTTGAAGTTGTAGGACCATTATTAAGTAAAAAAGGGTTACTTGAAAACAAGCAGTGTAAAACCACAACGGTAGATCTGACAAACAGAAAGGCTATTAAAGTGACTAACTGGTGGGGAGTATATACAGCGTGGATACTCTGGACAAAAGGAAGATTCACATTCTGGATGGGATGAAGTGAGGATGGTGTAAGATTTTATCACACTATTCAGAATGGCAGGCAATTTAAAACTTATGAATTGTTTATTGAATTATTAATTCTGGAATTCTCCACTTAATATTTTGGGACTGTGATTGACCACAGGTAACTGAAACCAAGGAAAGTGAAACTGTAGCTTATGCTTTATCTAACCCTGATTCATGCCGTGTAATTAGAAGTATGTTCTCTTGATGTTCCTTCATCAGAGCTTTTTTCTTCTGTAATTTTAGAGCAAGTGAATATGAATTCTGTTTGATTTTTAGTTATACACAAAGTGATTTCTAATAGAATATATTTATAACAAAACAGTAATGGCCTGCAATTATTTTTGTAAAATTTTATTGTAAAATTTAAACAAAAATATTTCTTCATCCGTTTCTAGTTTTTACCCATGAGTCCATATCTTTTATAGTTATAAATTGAATATTGTAGTTTTACTATTTTAAGCTTATAATTATTTAACTCTCATCATGATTATTTCTGCATTTATAATACTCCATGGAAATAATTTCATACATAAGCCATTTTTCAGTTATTAAATATTTACACTGGCTACAAATTTTTTGATACTTATAAACAATGCTGAAATGATCACACTTTTTTTTTAATACAGATAGCCTATAGTTATCTTCACCACCTGAAAAATCCTGGTAGTAGTTACACATAAGTTATGACGCCTAGCAAGATTAGCTCTGCTTTATAAAATTTTATTACATTTTCAAATTTGATATATTAAATTTACTTATCTATTTCATATTACAAAGTCAATTGTACTAATCAAATGAAAACCTTGTAATTTCCAATGCTGTTGAAGAAATCTCTGATAAAATGCAATAGCTATTTATAAAATTCCTTTTGTAAAGGAAAGAATTTTTTAAAATGACTTATTTTTACTTTTAGAAATTTATTCATTGTGCTTCAAAAAGTACATAAAGACATACTTTTGAATAGAACGAAAGCTCTGTGAGCACAGGGAATTTTGATTGTTTTGTTTAGTGCTATTTCTCTATGTCCAAGAACAGTACATGGTACATAGAGTCCTCAATAAATAGTGAATGAAAGAATTTTCAAGGATGTTTCTTACAGTATTATTTGATATATTAAAATCACTGAAAACACTTTGAACATTCATTAACACGGTAAGCGCCCAGGCTATTTTGTCTTGCTTACCACTTGGCCCGTTATATCAGATTTCACTGAAATGCTGGTGACCAGAGATCTATTTAGGTTGCGATAAGGCTGAATGTTTATATATAGAATATATTTACTGTGTGAATATTATTTACCACAAATTGTATTATTTCAGAAGTGCTTTAAATTCAGTCAGTTGTCTGCGATTCTTGTTCCAGTGCAGAAAAAGATTTTTCTTTACCCATGAATGTGAAAATGTCCCCTAAATGGGGAGAAATTATAGCGAAGGAAAACAAAAACGGAATAATCATTTTAAAATGGAAAGACAAGCGGAACATCTTACTTATTTAAAATTTATTAATAGAATGTAATTTTTTAAATTTTATATTGTCAGTTAACATACAATACCGCAGCCTGCACGAAAATCATATTGTCAGTCACCGGTGACTGATGCGGTCCAAACAGAAAGTTCAGTGTCAGTCACCGGTGACTGACATGGTGCTTAACGTGTTAATAAGGGGTTTATTGATTAAAGTATAAGCTAACCATACAGTGGAATACCATTTTGTTGGAAAAACTTGGGGTTTTTTCATTTGTATTGACATTGACAAAATACCTTGTTCTGTGAAAAAAGCAAGTGTAAAAACAGTATATATATGATCCCACTTTTATTTTTAAAAATTTGATTTAAATACACAATCCACCTTAATACAGCAGTTTTAAACTCTGGTTTCAGGACCTTTTTTGCATCCCTAAAATTGCTAAAGACCCTATATGGTTTTTGTATGTGGGGCATACATATATAAACAAATTTATTTAGATGCATATTTACCATTTTACCTCATTAGAAATTTAAAAATGTATATAACTTACTAAGATATGAATAATGAACTTATTTATTACATGCTAACATGATACATTTTTATGAAAAATAACTTTCCCAAAATAAAAAATTTAATGAGAAGTGGCATTGTTTTACATTTTCGCAAATCACTAATGTCTAGCTTAATGAGAGGCAACTGGAGTCATGTGCTTCTGTATTCAGTCTGTTGTGATATTTTTGTTGAAGTACACCAAGAAAATCTAGCCTTATACAGATGTATAATTAAAACAGGGAAAAGTACTTTAAAATAATTGTAGGTATGCTTTGATACCACATTAAAACTCTACAGCTACCGTAGTAGTTTCTTAAAGATTAGTTGAGGGGAAGCCGGGATGGCTCAGTGGGTTAAGTGCTCACTTTGCAGCGCCGGGGATCGGGGATCAAATCCCGGCCCCGGCCCGAGTGGACCCATATGCTGAACTGGGGAGCTCCCCCAGTTCAGTTCTCTCTCTGGCTCTTGTCTCTGTATCTCTCTCTGCCAAAAATAAATAAATAAATAAATAATTTTTAAAAGATTAGTTGCAATGTGGAATTTGAAATCATATCATGGACTTTTTCATATTCAATCTCTAAAGCCCTATGGTCTTTAAAAGAATAAATCGTTTACCCATGCAATATTTTATAGCTCATGCATTGATCATTTGGACAATATTAGTTTACTGGTTATGCTCATCTTCCAAGTGTTGACACATTTCAGTAGGCCATAGCCAAAAGTTATATTCATTTTTTTTTTTTAACTGAACTGAACTGGGGGCCTCACCGCATTCGGGAAGCACACCCCAGTTCAGCATGTGGGTCCGCCTGGGCCGGAGCCGGGATTCGATCCTCCGTCCTCGGGGCTTCAAAGCGAACGCTTAACCCACTGAGCCATCCCGGCTTTCCCAAAAGTTATATTCATTACTATCACACCAAATCTCATTGTAAAGATTTTTCAGTATTGTGAAGCCATCAAGCTCATAGTAATGGATGTACATTTTCAAAATTTCTGCTTATCCCCTGAAAGCTTCAATTTTATCATT
Source organism: Craseonycteris thonglongyai (assembly GCA_004027555.1). NCBI lineage: Eukaryota > Metazoa > Chordata > Mammalia > Chiroptera > Craseonycteridae > Craseonycteris > Craseonycteris thonglongyai. Next base: position 15,672 of record PVKE010025326.1, on the reverse strand, counting down.
AGTAATATGGTCAGTTGTTTTTCTTGAGTTTACAGGCTTATTACTTTATTTATATGTTGAGAAAATACCTGTGAAACAACCAAATCTGAATAGTTTGTCATTTGTCATCTAAAAATAGTGCTCCATTTAAAAAAAAAGTGGTTAAGGGGATGGTGGGATAGCTCAACAGGTTGAGTGAGTGCTTTGCGACCACGAGGTCTAGGGATTGAATCCTGGCCCAAGCTGTGCAGACCCATATGCTGAACTGCGGTGCAACTGGTAACCACTGGGATGGCAGTGAAAGGTCTTCCCTCCCATACGGGAGGCCCCCAGTTCGGTTCATACTCCCTGCGGCCTTACACCCACCTGTGTGGAATGAAACCATGTCACAACTAATGATGTACAGCTATGGAGACTGCTCTGGGCCATCCCTCCTATCAAATAATAAAAGTGGTTAATTCATTCTTATGATACTCAAAACACAAGTTATTCAAAACAAAACAAAACCTCAAATTTATAAATGTAAAAACGCCCAAAAGAGAACATAGCAAAATTTTTTTTTACAAGATTATTCTTTTTTCTTTATTGTTAAATTTATTGGGGTGACATTGATTAATATCAATTACATTGTTTCCAGGTATACAATTCTACATTACATTGTTTATACATTGCATTATGTGCTCACCACCCAGAATCAATTCACTTTCCATCACTGTATGTTTGATGCCCCCTCCCTACTCCCTACTCCCTTTCCCCGCCAGCTCTCCCACCCACCTCCCCCCTTACCCTCAGGTAACCACTAAACTATGGACTGTGTCCATGAGTTTTTGTTTCTTTGTTCCTTTCAGTTTTATATTCCTCCTATAAGTGAGGTCATATATATGTTTCTTGATTCTTTCAGTCTGACTTATTTCACTTAAGTTGTTTTCAAGGTCCATCCATGTTGTCACGAATTACTGTATTTCATCTTTTCTTATTGCTGAGTAGTATTCTATTGTATAAATGTACCACAACTTCTTTATGCAGTCATCTATCATAGGACACTTTGGTTGATTCCACAACTTCGCCACCATGAACAGTGCTGCAATGAACATCGGGGTACAGATATCTTTGCAGATTAAAGTTTTCAGGTTTTTTGGGTAGACACCCAGTAGAGGAATGGCTGGGTCATATAGCAATTCTATTCCTAGTTTTTTGAGGAATCTCCACACTGCCTTCCACAGTGGTTGTACCAATTTACATTCCCATCAGCAGTGTATGAGGGTTCCTTTGTGTCCACAGCTTCTCCAGCACTTGTTATTGCTTGTCTTGTCGATTATAGCCATTCTAACAGGTGTGAGGTGGTATCTCATTGTGGTTTTAATTTGCATTTCCCTAATTGCCAGTGATGTTGAGCATTTCTTCATGTATCTGTTGGCTGTTTGTATGTCTTCAGGAGAGAATTGTCTGTTTAGGTCTTCTGCCCAATTTTTAATTGGATCGTTTGTTTTTTTGTTGTTGAGTTGTGTGAGGTCTTTATATATTTTAGATATTAACCCCTTATCATAGGCATTATTTGCAAATATTTTCTCCCATTCAGTTGGTTTCCTTTTTACTTTGTTGACGGTGTCCTTTGCTGTGTAGAAAGAAGCTTTTTAGTTTGATATAGTCCCATTCATTTATTTTTGCTTTTACTTCCCATGCCTTTGTGGTCAAGTTCATAAAGTGCTTTCTGAACCCAAGATCTATAATAAGTTTAGTGCCAATGCCTTCTATGCATTTTATAGTTTCGGATCTTATGTGGAAGTCCTTAATCCACTTTGAGTTAATTTTGGTATATGGTCAGAGTTTACAGTCCAGATTCATTCTTTTGCATGTGGTTTTCCAATTTTCCCAGCACCATTTGCAAAATATTAATAGTGGTTATCTTAGGGTGGTGGGGAAATGGTAACTTTTTTTTTTCTGTAATGAAGAATACGTTTTTGTTATGCTATAATATATAGTTTAAAGTGTTATATAAAGTATGTTAATTATAGAACAGCTTACATATAGCATCAAGTGAATGTTAATATTAAGTATAGTTAATTATGTCCTCTATTTTTCTTACTAGGATTTAGGTCCTGAATATGAAGATATATTTAACACTTCATTGCAGTGGATTTTTGAAAATGGAAAAGATGTTGGAATAAGGTAAAAGATTTGATTTAATTTCCACTTTGATCATTTTGTAGTATAAGAAGTGATTTTGCCTCTAAATTCTCCCTTAATTTTTAAATAGGTGTGTCGGTTATGGCCCTGAGGAAGAATTGAAAAATGTAACTGATGTTCAGTTTTTACAGTCCACGAGACCGCAGATGTCTTTCTGGTGTCGTTTTCGACGTGCTTTTATTACTGTCACCCACAGGTTGTTGTTGTTATGTTTAGGTAAGTTGTTAGGGTGAGAAAGAAGATACATTGTAGTCTAGAATTTTGTGTCTCTGTTTCACCAAATGCCAGGGATGAGAATTTATTTCTGTGATAGTTGCCATTATAAATCACATACAGAATGCTTCACTAAGGTAATAATAATATTGAGGCTTTTTTCTAATGTCAGTATCAATCTAAAGATTTAGAGAAATGGTACTTATGAAGGGAGATGGGAATCAAACTGTCATATGAATATCATAGAAGAAGCACACTTTTATGTGGAATATAAAACTGAAAATAACAAACAAGAGCTCATGGACACAGTGAAGAATTTAGTTGTTACCTGAGGGTAAGGAGGGAGAGGTTGAGGGAGGAGGGATGGAGCATCAGTATGGTGATGGAAGGAGAACTGACTGGGTGGTGCGCACATAAGGCAGCACAAAGACGATGTACTGTAGAATTGTACACCTGGAACCTATGTAATTTTTACTAATAAATGTCACCCCAATAAAGTTAACAATAGAAAAAATTAAAAGAATGAAAAGACAAACAAAAATCAGGTATAATGCATAGATAGAAATACACTTTTGAAAATAAAACAGGCAACTATAAAAATTAAGCTTAGTTTTTAAATAATAAGATATTATAAATTAAGTTTATTAAAATTATTTTTATTTCAAAACAATATCATTTACCTGAATTAAAAATTTCACTTATATTCCTAGATTTTATGTCACTATTTTGATTGATAATAGGAATTTAGGAGAATTTTTTTTCCTGTCCAAGTCCTTTAAAAATAATTTACTTAAGAAGTAAAGTATTATATGTTTACAGCTCACTTTTCTAGTAGTTTCATGCTACAAAGGAAAAGTGCACAAAACATAGTTTTCTTTAAAAAAAATAATAGGATTTAAATGTTCAGTTGTCAATATAATGCAAGAAATGGTTTTTCTAGAGTGATTTAATGAAACTCTGGATTATGTTTAATATTAAATTTTTCTGTGTAGTTTTAATTATGTAGCTAATTCAACCCACTGTCTTGAAGTTTTATTTCATTATTCCATTATGGCAGTTTAAATAATCACTGTAAAAACTGTGATACATTTTCTTTCCCTTCCTCCATTCCTCTGTCCCTCCTTTTTTTTGAAATAACTGTTATTGAATTTAATTGAACAGTTTTTAAAACACAAAATATATACATATTGCAGGTGTAGTGATGGTGTGTGTCGTTCTGCGTTACATGAAATATCGCTGGACAAAAGAGGAAGAGGAAACAAGGCAGATGTATGATATGGTCGTAAAGATTATAGGTATAGTATTCGTAAAAATAAACTATTCTATATAGTCATTATGTGGTATACTACAACATGATGCCCTCTGATTGACTCATTTGTAAATTTGTTTTTGTTTTTTTCAGATGTTTTACGAAGTCATAATGAAGCTTGCCAGGAAAATAAAGATTTGCAGCCTTACATGCCTATTCCACATGTGCGAGATTCCTTAATACAGCCTCATGACAGGTGTGTTCAAAGCATTATGAATTGAAGTAAATCAGAATGTTGGTGTTTTCTGTAATTGTGAAAGTTAAATATTGAGAGTTGTGACCTTTCTCAACTCGACCTGTTTAACTGTACAGGCTTTGTTTTTATATCTTAAACTCTTTCTAAATTCTCTTCTAATAACCCTCCTGATTTTCAGTGGCAAAATAGACAACTGCAGTTCCAGATCATTCTCATTCCTGTACATTTTTGATGCTTTGTTGTCAGTCTCTACCTTATTTTCTTTAACTTCACCTTGATAAAGAGACTGATCATAGCCAGTGATATGTTACTAATAATGTTTTTAAATACTTTATTTTGTTAACAAAACGTTTTAAATGAAAGAACTGAGTAACATCTTGAAAATGAAAGATGATGTATGTTAAAGCTGAATTCTTAATACTGGCAATACATCAGGGTCACTAATAAAGGTTTGGGGGAGAGAAAGTACTGATGCTTGTGCCCCACTTCTGGAGATCAAAATTCAGTAAATCTGAGGTGAGGTAAGGTTCAGCACCTGAACTTTTTTTGCAAACTTAACAAATTTGCCAGTATTAAGGCTGTTAGTGTGAAAAAGTACCATAGGTTCTAAAGGCAATTCTAGAAGACAAGTTGAAATAGTGTTTTGAACGGTGGTATGATAGTTGAGATAAAGTGTACAGCTTTCCAAAACATTGCTTCAGGGGTTATAGAATTGCTTTTTGAATTGAATAAATATTGGTATGTTTGCGTAAAACTTTTTGGCAATATTTTCCCAATACTGCTTGTTTGTGTTACACTGTATTATGAATATGTATGCAGACATGAATATGTTCATTTGGTTACTCTGCTGATTAGTTCTATCGTGTCCTCTTGAATACTTATCTGAATACTAAATTTGAATATTAATAACATTATTAGCACAAATTTAAATTTAAAACAAAGTATTTAAAATTAGTTTTATAGCTAATAAAAAAAAAGTCCATAAGTAGTGATAAGAACAGCCAGAGTTACAGAGTTAACAATAACCACTGCCTTCAATTACTAATATTTGAAAAAGGTAATAAGCCAAGATTATAAATTTGTCATTTTGTTCACATAATAGGAAAAAAATGAAGAAAGTCTGGGCTAGAGCTGTTGACTTCCTTGCCGCTAACGAGTCTAGAGTTCGCATGGAAACACGAAGAATAGGTGGTGCAGATTTTCTAGTTTGGCGATGGATCCAGCCTTCTGCATCCTGTGACAAAATATTAGTTATACCTTCTAAAGTATGGCAAGGTCAAGGTATGCATTTTTAAACAGCAAAAAATACAAGTGTAAATTTTTTCTAACTTTTCAATTACGGTAGTCTTATATTGTTTAAAGCAAAATAGTATAATTGAAAGATGTGTGAAAGCAAAGCTCCCCTTCCAATTTTATCCCATAAGAGGAATCAGTATTAGCATCTTATACAGCCTTCTACTTTTCTCCTGGCTAATATAAACTTAAATGGTTTATCTTTACTGTAGAACACTATATACATTACTTTGATTTTTTTTCTTTCAATTAACAAAGCAACTTAGTTATTATAGATTTAACTTCATTCTATTCCCCTAATTTTTTATGCAAATAAATAGAATCATAACTTTATAACATCTCTTTTTTCCAATTTTTGCCGCCTGCCTCTTACTAAGACCATTCCACCTGCATATCCCCCATGCCAGGTAGCTTTTGTGAGTATTCATGTTTTTTTAAATGTTTGCATAGTTACAAAAATATGTAAATGTAAGTATATAGTAGGGTTTGATGAATGGTTGCCTTAAGTACCCAAACCTTCACTGTGATAACTGTTAGCTCATTTCAATTTTTTGTATCTTGATGGTTAGTTGCAAAATGAAATCTCAGGCTTAAATCTTATTGTTGGATAAAAGCATATTTATCAATGTTTGCTAAACATAGCATTTACAGGAATGGTAAGTAAATTATTTTGAAATTACAATAAAATAAGATTTAATCAGTTCCTTTTTTCTCTAATTTTCACTTTGAAAGAGCTTGACTAATAAACTTATATAATCATGGCGTAAATATGAAGCTTTGATGTTACCAAAGATGACAATTACTATTTGATTTGCTTTTAAAACAGGGTGCCCAACCTTTTGGCTTCCATGGGCCACATTGGAAGAAGAATTGTCTTGGGCCACACATAAAATACACTAACACTGGGGGATGGGGGTGTTGAGAGGGGGCATCAAATGTATGGTGATGGAAAGAGAGCTGATTCTGGGTGGGAGTACATAATGCCATGCATAGATGATGTAATGTAGAATTGTACACCTGGAGCCTATATAATTTTTACCAACCAATATCACCCCAATAAATGTAACAATATTTAAAAAATACACTAACAATAATTGACAAGCTAAAACAAAAAATTGCAAAAAAAAATCTCATAATGTTTTGAGAATGTTTATGAATTTGTGTTGGGCTGCACTCAGAATCATCTGGGCTTCATGCGATCCATAGCCCACGCATGGGCTGCAGGTTGGACAAGCTTGCTATAAAAGGTTCCTACAGAAGGGCCCTATAAAACTGGAACTGAAGAGTGCAAACCCTGTCAGATGTGATTACCTTAGAGCCTGATTATAATGTATGTGGAGTCTCAGCCTGATTTCTTCATACAGCTAGCAATTGGTACTTATGTATGCATTTAAGTTCTAGGAAAGGCCATTACTTTGTACATTTATAATTTTTATCTTACGTTTGTCTTATTTTTAAAATGTGAGATTTTCCAGATGAATCTAAAACCAATTTCTTGACATAGATAATAATCCATGTTCTTACAAATTAGTAGTGGCATGATTTACTTCATTGTGTTAAGGTTTAATACCTGAGACTATTATTTTTACTTTATCATCTTCTTTGGATAGGAATAGACTGTTCAAGTGTGGTAAAATACAACTATGTCAGTTATAGTAGTGGTAATATTCAACATGAATTGAAATATTTTTAAAGTGTCCTGCTACTTTTTATTTTTAAGATTTATTTTATTATTGTTTCTGACAGAGACAGAGACAAATAGAAGGGGGAGTGCCCAGAGTAGTCCCTATAGTTGTACATCATCGTTTTTGTTTGTTTGTTTGTTTTTTGTTGTTAAATTTAATGGGGTGACATTGATTGGTAACAATTAGACAGTTTCCAGATCTACAAGTCCACACCACATCACCCATGCATCGCATCATCAGTTTTTGACATGGTTTCATTCCACACATGTGGGTTGGGGCCGAGTATTCTGGGAACTGGGCTGGGGAGCTTCCACATGGGAAGCGCACCCCAGTTCAGCATGCGGGTCCACATGGGCTAGGGCCGGGACTTGATACTTGGTCCTCAGGGCTGCAAAGCAAGCACTTAACCTGCTGAGCCATCTCAGCTTCCCCCGTGCTACTTTATGTATTAATATTTCATCAAGGTTTCAGGGTAGCGAATGTTCATAAACTATGTATATGCCAGTACTGAGCTATCTTAATTAGGATATTTCTAAATGGGCCATGTAAAGAACTGTAAATTTAATATTCTTTTACTTGACAGTCCTTGATAAAGTTACAGTGAGTTGAGGTTCCTGAACCCACAAAGGAATTGAGAGTAAAGTAACATCTATTACTTAGCAAATAGGAAAAAACCATAATGGTTGAGGTAATTTTTGCCTGAAGGCAGGAAATCCTAAGGTAGAACCTACTAGCTATTTATTTGAAGTATGCTGGTTCAGTTTTTGGATGACTGTGATGATAAAGCAAACGTCTATAGACTTGCAGCAAGAGAGATTTGAATTCTTTTAAGAATTCATCATAATAGGGGATGCTGGGGTGTCTCAGCAGTTTAAGCGTTCGTCTGCAGCCCTGGGGTCCAAAGATCGAATCCCAGCCCTGGCCCATGCAGACCCACATGCTGAACTGAGGTAGATAGACCCCCAGTTCGATTCTCACTGGGGCGTGCCTCTCTTGCAGGAGGACCCTCTTGCAGGAGGCCCCTGGCCAGTTGCTGCCCTGCACAGCCCCATGCCCACTGTGGAGACTACTCTGGGCCCTCCCCCTTTTCTCTGTCTCTGTCTGTCTTGTCTCTCTCTCTCTGTCAAAAACAATAAAATAAATTAAAAAGAATTCATCATAATAAGAATTGTTACAGGAGGCTAATAAGTTGTGGCAGTATTCCTTAATGATAGTTATACATCTTTTGCCTCATATAAGAACATATATCTCTAATATAGAGATAATTTAGTTTTAATATTACTTAAATTTTTATGCCATTAAATGTATAGTCTACCTAAACATTATGACTCTGACTTAGCTTTTAAAAAAATATTAATACATTAAATAAGTTTTGCTTTCATTTAAATATATCTGAACACATATGTGCTATATTAATGTGGTCATATACTAATGGATTTTGGTGGTGGTTTATACAAAAAGATAGTTTAACTTAGAACAGCTTAATGTTTTTTTCTTTTATGTGGTAGTTTAATTAAAGGTACATGGCTAGAGGGTTGATAATTGTAATAGTCTTTCGTACTCACGACCACTATTAGCTGTTGTCATTTAATATTCTTCCCAAGTAATTGTTAATGTATCTTAATAAATGTTTAGTTCAATTTCTAAAAGATAGTTACATATAAATTAGATGATTACATAATATTAGTATTTCTAAAGGTATTTTAAAGCACAATGAAAAATCAAACAATACCTGCTGTACAGTCAGAGAATTATTTATGCTTCTGACAGGTGTAGAGTTTAGAATAAACATCATTCTCTCTCATAGAATCCAAAGGTAGTTCCTGATGTATTTGAAATGTATCATTCACTAACTACTACACTTATACCAGGAGGTGATTACAGTTCAGTTAGGGAGACAAAGCGTTTATTTTAAAAATCAACCTGATATTTGGGACTTTTTTTTTTTTTTAAATAACAAAAGGAAACCTTTTTATTTGGAGATTCAGCTTGCCTTTCTTTTTTATTATAACATTTATTGGGGGTGACATTGGTTAGTAAAATTATATAGGTTTTAATTGGACAATTCTATAATACATCATCTATATATTGCATTGTGTGCTCACCACCCACAATCATCACCATATATTTGATGTTCCCTCCTTTCTCACCCTCTCTTCCTCCTTCCCCTCTGGTAACCACTAAACTGTTGTCTGTGTCTGTGAGTTTTTGTTTCTTTGTTTCTGTTGTTTCTTTGTTGTTTTCAGTTTTATATCCCACATATGAAGGAAGTCATACTGTTTAGTTCACTTAGCATGATGATCTCAAGATCCATCCATGTTGTCGCAAATGGCAGTATTTCATCTTTTCTTATGGCCAGTTATACTCCATTGTGTATGTGTACCTCATCTTCTTTATCCTGTCATCTATTGAAGGACATTTTACCGGTAATTATTTTCATGTAGTGGCCACTGTGAATAATGCTGCAGTGAACATTGGGGTACATATGCGATATATCTCTGTGGACAAAAGTTTTCAGATATTTTTGGGTAGATGCCCAGAAGAGAGATTGCTAGATCATATGGTAATTCTATTCTTAATTTTTTGAGGAACCTCCATACTGTTTTCCATAGTAGCTGTACCAGTTTATGTTCCCACCAGCAGTGTATGAAGGTTCTTTTTTCTCCACATCCTCTCTAACACTTATTATTTGACTTGATGATGGCCATTTAACTCGTGAGGTGATACTGTGATTTTGATATGTATTTCCCTAATAGCTAGTGAAGTTGAGCATCTTTTCATGTATGGCCGTTTGTATATCTTCTTGGGAAAAGTATCTGTTCAGGTCCTCTGTTTATTTTTAATTGGATTGTTTGTTATTTTGTTGAGTTGTATGAGTTCTTTATATATTTTAGATATTAGCCCCTTATTGGAGGCATTGTTTGCAAATATTTTATCCCATTCAGTTGGTTGCCTCTATGCTTTGTTGATGGTTTCCTTTGCTGTGCAGAAGCTTTTTAGTTTGATATAGTCCCATTCATTTATTTTTGCTTTTATTCCCTTGCTGTTGAGATCAAATTCATAAATTCTTCCCTGATACCAGGGTCCATAAGTTTGATATTGATGCTTATATGCAGTTTATTATTTCAGGTCTTATGTGGAGGTCTTTGATCTGTTTTGAGTTAATTTTGGCCATGTGGTGACAGATCACAGTCTAGATTCATTCTTTTGCACATGGCTTTCCAATTTTCCCAGCACCACTTATTTAACAGCTTTCTTCTCTTCATTGTATCTTTTTGGCTCCTGTGTCAAAAATTATCTCTTCATGTATGTATGGGTTTATTTCTGGGTTTTCAATTTTATTTCATTGGTCTGTGTGTCTATTTTTCTGCCAATACCACGCTGTTTTGATTATTGACACTATAGTATAAATTGAAGTCAGAAAGTGTGATACCCCCAGCCTTGTTTTTATTTTTTCCCATAGGATTGCTTGAGCTACTTTGGGGTCTTTTATGATTTCATATGAATCTGATTTCTAAAATCTATTTCTTGGAAAAAAAATGTCATTGGTATTTTGATGGGGGTTGCATTAAATCTGTATATTGCTTTGGGTAATATGGTCATTTTAACTATGTTGATTCTTCCAATCCATGAACATGAAATATCTTTTCATTTCTTTGTGTCTTCTTCAGTTTCTTTTAATAATGTCTTATAGCAGGGGTGTCCAATCTTTTGGCTTCCCTGGGCCACATTGGATGAAGAAGAATTGTCTTGTGCCACACATATAAAATACACTAACACTGGCAATAGCTGATGAGCTAAAAAAAATAGTAAAAAAATCTCATAATGTTTTAAACAAGTCTACGAATTTTTGTTGGGCTGCATTCAAAGCTGTCTTGGGCTACATGCGACCCATGGGCTGCTAGTTAGACAAGGTTTTCTTATTGTTTTCAGTGTATGGTTCTTTTACATCTTTTGTTAAGTTTATTCCTAGGTATTTTATTCTTTTTATTGCATTTAATAAAGTCTTTTTTTTAAGTTTTTTTGTTAGTAAATAGGAGTTCAGTGGATTTTTGTATATTGATTTTGTATCCTGCAACTTTACTGAATTTGTTTATTGTTTCTAATAGTTTTTTGGTGGAGTCTATAGGGTTTTCTATATATAGAATTATGTCATCTGCAAAAAGTGACAATTTAATTCAATTTAGATGCCTTTTATTTCTAGCTCATGCCTAATTGCTCTGGCTAGGATTTTCATTACTATGTTGAATAACTGGTGACGGAAGACATAGAGGAAAAAATTTGTTTTTCCCTATTCAGTATGTTATCAGCTGAGGGTTTGTCATCAGTGGACTTTATTATGTCGAGGTACTTTGTTTTAGTACTCATTTTGTTAAGTGTTTTAGTCATAATTGCTTGTTGTATCTTGTCAGATGTTTTTTTTTCTGTATCGATTGATATAATCATATGGTTTTTTATTTTTTATTTACATGCTATATTACTTTGATTGATTTGCATATATATATGTTTGTTTGTTTTTGACAGAGAGATCAGAGAAACAGAATGGGGTGGGCTCAGAGCAGTCTCCATAGTTGTACGTCATTAGTTTTCAATATAGTTTCACTCCACAGGTAGGCACGGGGCTGTGCAAGGCAGGAACGGGGCTTGGGGCTCTGGGCTGCGCAGGACCAGGAACTGGGCCCAGGCCTCCTGCATGGGGAGCCCCTCCCCACTGGGGGCCTCCTACATGGGAAGCACACCCCTGGGCAGGAGCTGAACTGGGAACTTCCCACATCGGAAGCTTGACCCAGGTAGAACTGAACTGGGACCCAGTTTAGCATATATGTCCACACGGGCCGGGGCTGGGATATGATCCTCGGACCCTGAAGCTGCAAATGAGTGCTCAACCTGCTGAGCCATCTTGGCATCCCCAATTTTCATATATTGAACCATCCTTGTGCCCCTGAGATGAACCTCATTTGATCATGATGTATAATCTTTTCTCATTGTTGTATTCTATTTGCTAGTATTTTGCTCAAGATTTTTGTGTCTGTATTCATCAAAGATATTGGTCTATAGTTTTTTTGTGTGTGTTATTCCTACCAGGTGTTGGTAACAGGGTAATGTTGACCTCAGAAAATGAGTTAGGAAGTATTGCCTCTTCTTCAGTTTTTTGGAAGAGTTTAAGGAGCACAGATATTAAATTCTTTTTGAATGTTTGGTGGAATTCACTAGTGAAGCTGTCTGGTCCTGGACTTTTGCTTTTAGGGAGGTTTTAGATAATTGTTTCAATTTCCTTACTGTTGATGGATCTATTTAGATTTTCCAGTTCTTCAGATTCAGTCTAGTAAGGTTATATGTTTCTAAAAACTTGTCTATTTCTTCTAGATTATTGATAGTGCCGTATTGTCTTCATAGTATTCTTATATGAACCTTTGTATTTTCTTGGTAGCTGTTGTAACTTCTCCTCTTTCATTTCTTATTTTGATTTTTTATGTCTTTTCTGTTTTTACCTTAGTGAGTCTAGCAGGAGTTTGTCAATTTTATTAATCTTTTCAAAGAACGAGCTCTTGTTGCATTAGTCTTTCTATTTTCTTTTTGTATATTTCATTTAGTTCTGCTCTAATTTTTATTATTTCCTTCCTTCTGCTGACTTTAAGCTTCCTTTGTTCTTTTTCTAGTTCTTTAAGATGTGATGTTGGGGAAGCCGGGATGGCTCAGTGGGTTAAGTGCTCACTTTGCAGCGCCGGGGACCAGGAATTGAATCCCAGCCCCGGCCCATGCGGAAACCATATGCTGAACTGGGAGCTCCCCCAGTTCAGTTCTCTCTCTGTCTCTGTCTCTCTCTCTCTCTCTCTGTCAAAAAAACAATAAAAATAAATAAATAAATATTAAAAAGAAAAAGATTGGGTATTATTAAAAAAAAAAAGATGTGATGTTAGGTTGTTTATGATTTTTCTTGTGTTTTGTTTGTTTATGATTTTTCTTGTGTTTTAAGGTAGACCTGTAATGATATAAATTTCCCTCTTATTACTGCTTTCACTGCATCCCAGTAGTTATAATAGGATGTGTTTTCATTCTCATTTGTTTCTATGATATTTTTTTTATTTCTTTGATCCAGACATTCTGTAATAACATGTTGTTTAATCTCCACATATATGTGGTTTTTCCTGCTTTCCTTTTGCAGCTGATCTCCAATATCAAAGAGAATACATGTATTATGATATCGGTCTTCTTAAATTTTCTGAGGCTAGTTTTGTGTCCCAGCATATGGTCTATCCTTGAGAATGTGCCATGTGCACTAGAAATGAAGGTATTGTTTTGTGTTTAGGATAAAGTGTTCTATAAATGTCAATTATGTCCATTTGGTCCAGTGTTTCATTTAAAGATGATATTTCCTTATTGATTTTCTGTTTGGATAATCTATCCATGGTTGTCAATGAGGTGTTTAGGTCCTCTACTATAATTGTGTTTGTCAGTTTCTCCCTTTAATTCTGTTAGTAGGTTCTTTGTGTATTTTAATGCCTCCTGATTGGGGGCATATATATTAATAACTGTCATGGCTTCTTGTTGTATTGTCCCCTTCATCATAATGAAGTGCCCATCCATGCCTCCTGTTACCTTTCTGATTCTGAAGTCTTTCATCATGTAGAATTATGGCTATTCCTGCTTTTCTTTGGATGTCATTTACTTGGAGTATTGTGTTTTACCCTTTTACTTTCAGTCAGTATTTGTCCTTGTAGCTGAGGTACCGGTATATGTCTCTTCGAGGCAGCATATGGTTGGTTTTGTTTTTTGATCCAATATACTACTCTGTGCCTTTTTATAGGTAAGTTCAATCCATATACATTTAGGGTGATTATTGATATATCAGGATTTCTTATGACCATTTGATCTTGTTTTCTGATAGCTGGTGTCTCCATTGTTTCTTTGCCTTTTTTAAAAAATATTTTATTGTTTGAGAGGTGAGAGAGAAGAGGAGAGGGCCCAGAGCAATCTCCATAGTTGTACATCATTAGTTGTGACATGGTTTCATTCCACACTAGTGGATGAGGGGCTGCATGAACTGGCATGGGAGGCAAGAACCTTCACGCCTGAGCCATCCTGGTGTTTACCAGCTGCTCTGCATTTCAACATATGGGGTTGTATGGGTCAGGGTCAAGATTCAATCCCCAGACATAACGATTGTGAGGCAAGCATTCAACAGTTGAGCTGTCCCAGCATCCCCTCTTTCATTTTAACCCTCAAGTCTCTCTCTTCCATCTGAATCATTTCCATATTTCTGTCTTCAATATCACTAATTCTTTCCTCCATCTGTTCAGCTCTCTTTCCTAAGCTAGCTGTTTCATTCTACATCTCTTTTATTAAAGACTTCTTCATCTCCAGAATTTCTGTTTGGTTCTTTTTTAAAATTTCACTCTTTGGTAAAATATTCATTTTGTTTGTTGATTTTATATCTGAGTTCATTAAACTATCTGAGTTTTCTTGCATCTTGTTGAATTTTTTCAGAATTGCAGTATTGAATACTCTGTCATTTAAGTCACATATTTCCATGTCTTTAATTTCGTTTTATGAAGATTTTTCATTTCCTTTCTGAGTGGCTTTGTTCCCTTGGTTATTCATGACACTTAATGTGTTTCTCTTCCTGGGCATCTACCTACAGCAGTGTATTCTGCAGCGGGTAGATTTAAAGATGTTTTTCTTTTGCTTTCCAGTAGGTGTTGCTGGAACGTTTTATTTTCTCTTTTGCTGCAGCTTTTTATTTTCTCTTGTGCTGTTCCTTCTTGCGGTATGTATTTTCTCAGGAGTTGGGTTTCTCCTCTATGACCCTTCTCTTTATTCTCAGTGCACTACTCCTGTAGGAGGATGTGATGGGTGACAGGGCTCTGAGCCTCTGAAATCCCAGTGCTGCCCCTATAGTCAAAGCAGTAGTGCTTGTGTGTCTCAGCTGCCCTGGCACCCACTATTTTTTTAGCCAGGGGCAATGTGTATTAGGAGTGGCGGCAGGTGTGTTTGTAACTCCAGATAATTGCTGCTGCCATCTCACACCTGTCTCAGTCCTACCACCCCTTCCTATTGCCAGAATTAACCACACTGTGTGTCTGCTTTTCAGAAACTGTCTCCTTGGTTTTCAGGGCTGTAGATATTCTGCTCTTTAACCCAACACTCACTGCTAGTTTCTGGGGCCCACAGAAACCACAGGAGGGTGTGGGGGAGGTGAGCTCTGGAAGGGTGGGTGGAGGCAGCCAGGATCTGTGTCTTTTATTTTCTGCCTGGCAGTGAGGGCAGTGCAGGTTTATGGTCTTCTGTATTCAGTTTTTGCCCTGAGTGCTCTATTCAGCCATATTACATGCTTATCCCGCTGGCAGGAATGCTCATGGCCATGGACGGCATACCCAGTGTCGTCTCACTCTTTTCCCCTCCTGGGACTGCAGTGAACTCCAGGCTGCCTTCTGTGGTTCCCCATCTCAGCACTTCTCCCTTCCTTCCTCCCCAGTTCACCCTGTTTTGCCCACGGTCAGGTACTTCAGCACAGTGGGTGGGTCTCTCAGCTGTGTTTATGTGTTGCATAGGGAATCATTTGTTGAATTATAGCTGTTCAGTTTGTTGTAACTTCCAGGAGATTTCAAGAAGCTCCTCTCACACTGCCATTTTAGTGATGTCTCCAGGACTACATTTTTGACAAGAATTTGGCAGGAGTAAGTTTTCCCAAATCTTATTTTGTGGAAACTTTGGTCTAAGCTAAGATAAGGTGGTATGAATACTTTTGTTTTTTCTGGTTCATCCCCTGCTGGCCCAGGCAATATTAGAATGTCAAGAAAATCAGATTG
>PVKE010025325.1:0-23149 GCA_004027555.1 Craseonycteris thonglongyai | reverse complement strand
CTTTTCTCTGACTGCCATTTGCCTGAAGTATTGTTTTCCATCCTTTTACCCTGAGTCTATGTTTGTCCCTGTGGCTGAGGTGTGTCTCTTGCATGCAGCATATGGTTGGATCTTGTTTTTTAATCCAGTCTGCTACCCTGTGCCTCTTTATTGGTGAATTCAGTCCATTTACATTCAGGGTGATGATTGATATATGAGGATATACTGTATTCATTTCTTCTTTCCTTTTTATTTTTTTGTTGTCCCAACTTTTCTCCATTTATTTTGATTTCTTGATTCAGGTCAAATAGCCTCCTTCAGTATTTCTTGGAATGCTGGTTTTGAGCTGGAGAAGTCCTCAGCTTCTGTACATCTGAAAAGGGCTTAATTCCTCTTTCATATCTAAAGGTTAATTTTCCTGGATAGTTAATTCTTGTCTGGAAATTTTTCTCTTCTAATATTTTGAAGATTGGGGTCCACTCCTTCCTGGCTTGCAGAGTTTCTGCTGAGAAGTCTGGTGACAACCTGATAGTTTTTCCTTTGAAAGTTATATTTTGTTTTTCCCTGGCAGCCTTGGGGATTCTTTCTTTGTCTTTGGTTTTTGTCATCTTCAGAACAATGTGCCTTGGAGAAGACCTGCTAGGGTCTAGGTAGTTAGGGCTCTTGATTTCCTCTTGGATTTGGGGCTGTAATTCTTTCCACAGGTTAGGAAAATTCTCATCCACTATTTGTTTTAGTAGACTCTGAGAAGATTCCATCTCGTTTCTTTCTGGTAACCCTATTATTCTAATATTGTTCTTTCTGATGGAGTCAGAGAGTTCTTGTAGGGCTCTTTTATTTCTCTTGATTCTCATTTCCCTTTCTTCTTCCCCTCTGTGACATTTCCATGTTTCTATCTTTGATTTCACTCATTCTTTCCTCTAGCTGGTCAGCCCTGTTTCCTATGCTGGTCAATTCTTTTTTCAGATCTCTCATGATGCCTTTCATCTCAAGGAGTTCCTTTTGGTTCTGCTCTAGCTTCTCAATTTTATTGTTAAAGTACTCATTTTGCTCAGAAAATTTCTTGTTGAGGTCATTTAACTGTGTCTGGGTACTTTGCCAGCATTGAGTGAGCTCTCTGAGTGTCTTGAGTATTGCAGCCCTGAATTCTGTTTCACTTAGATTTGCTTCCAAGTGTGCAGCTCCTTTACTAAAGAATGCCCCTGATCTTCTGGAAGGGCTTTGGATTCTGAGGTGTGCATTGTGTTTGATATGGTTCTTTTTGCTTTACGCAAGAGTCTGTTTTCCCTCTTCGGGTTTGCCTATCAGATGGGCTTCTCTTTATTTTTTCTTTTGGGCTCAGTTATGGGAAGAGATTTTGGGAGAGGGTTGGGGGAAGCAGACAGCTTCTGTGCCCTGGGGCACTTTAGGTTGCTGTCTTAGCGGTTAGAAAGCACGGTAGTGAGGGTGTGGCCAGGGGGAGGGGGTGTGTGTAGGAGCTAGGGTGGGCCTGAGACACAATAGCAGATTCCTCTTTCAGCAGGGGGGCTGGTGGTTCAGTGTGGGTGGGGGAAGCAGCTCCGGGCTTCCCCCCTCCACCCCCATAGGATCAGGCTGCTTTTTTTTTAAAGATTTTGTTTATTGGTTTTTGATAGAGAGAAACAGAGACAGAGAGAGACAGAGAGAAGAAGGAGGGCCCAGAGCAGTCTCCATAGTTGACATTAGTTTTCCATATAGTTTCACTCCACAGGTGAGCACAGTGCAGGAACTGGGCGGGGAGCCTCTCACATAGGTCCTGGCAAGAACTGAACTGGGGGTAACACTCCAGTTCAGCATGTGGGTCCGCATGGGCCGGGGCCGGGATTCGATCCTCAGTCCTTGGGGCTTCAAAGCGAGTGCTTTACCTGCTGAGCCATCCCAGCTTTCCCTGGCTGCTTTTTAATCGTGTCTGTGATAGCAGATTCCTCTGTCTGTAGGGGGGGGTGGTTCAGTGTAGGCGGGGCGAGCAGCTTGGGGATTTCTCCCCCCCTCTGATCAGGATGTTTTTTTAATCGCGTCTGCAAGCAGGGTGGCAGCTCGGCAGTGGTGCAGGCTGGGGGAGCAGCTCTGGGCTTTCTCCCCTCTAATCACATCAGTGAGCCGGCAGGGCTTGGCAGAGGCTCTGCCACAGCTCAGCCAGGAGCCACACTAGGCCTGCGGCTCTGCTGGGTCCCTAAGACCTCCACTTCTGCTGTCCTCACTCCAAGAGCCCTGTCTTCAACAGGTGCGCCCTCACAGTCAGCTCTAGGAGCTCAGCTGTCTCTCCTCCATAAATCAGGGGTGCTGAGCTGCTGTGTGCTGGCGCCCTGCTCTCACCCCGCCTGCCAGGAAGTGCAGCAGCCCTGCTCCACAGTCCCTGTTCCACTTTAGGCTCCGTGATCTGATTAGGGCACCACGTGCTGTCCCTTGAGTTCAAATGTTAAATTGTCCCCAGTCTTGTGGGGCTTCCACTCTTCTTAGGTCTCAGCTTCCAGCCCGCCCTCAATCCAGCTCCACTTTGACCGTAGTCCCCCAATCCCCCTTTGTTTTTGCCAGGCCCGGGCCGTGCTCCGTGTCCCTGTCCCCAAACTGCTCCTTCCCCTTTCCTCTCCCACTCTCCCCTTTTCCCTCTAACCTTTGGGTGTTGTTCTGCGTTGTGTGGTTCTCTCAGTTGAGGGTGCTTCTCAGGGTTTCCTCTGTGCATTCTCCTTTGTTCACAAGTCCCTTTCCAGGCAGTTATCGGGGTTCTCCTCTCTTGCCACCATCTTTTTTTTTCTTGATTCCTACTTTTCTAACCCAACATCAAGAATCAATACATGGTTTACTCCCATGTATAAGATGACCCCCAATTTTTGGTCTAATAATTTTAGATAAAAGTATTGTCATAAACACAGAAAAATACAGTATCACATAGTTAGCAATTTAGAACAATACTCATTATCTCACAATGCTGTATGCCAAAAATCCAGCACAATTGGCTAGCTTCTCCACCCAGGGTATCAGTAAGGGCTGCAGTTCTCAGCTGGGGCTCAGGGTTCTATTACAAACTTACTGTTTGTTGGAAGAATTCTTCTTAGGCTTCAGCACGGCCTCCTTGATCTTTCAGTCAGCATATTGAGACACTGTGCTTTGATCTCTCTCCAACCTCCTTTTTGGCCTTTAAAGGACTCATGTGATTACATTAGGCCCACTCTAAAAATTCAAAATAATCTCCCTACTTTAAAGTCAACTAACTAGTAATCTTAATTATATGTCCAAAGTCCTTTCACAGCAGTACCTACGTTAGTGTTTAAATAAAATACATAGAACTCTGTCTCCCACAATATGTAAAAATCCCAGGTTAAAGATGTTAACATATAAGTAAGTAATATTCAGCTTGTTTTCAGCAACTTTAGAGAGGGGGATAAAACATTTCCCACCACCACCACCACCACCAAAAAAAAATAGAGTAAAACTGCTAACCATCTTGAATGTTTTGCCCTGATTCTATTATAGTTAAAAAATAAAATATAATAAAATAAAAATAAATAAAAGCCTTGGATGATGAACAGAAGATAAATTAAGAAGAGAATTTAGGTCTAAAAACTTCCAGCTCTACATATAGTGGTGATATTGGTATAGGTAGGTAATTTAGTCTCTGAGACTTAGGTAAAAAGTGAATAATATTAATGAATTATAGGATTGTTATGAGGAACAAGTGAGGTAATTTCTAAAAAGTGTTTTTTAAACTGTAAAGTCTAGAGTAAATGTAAGGTGCTAAGATTATCAAATAACGTTTAAGCCAACTTCCTAAAGAACCAGGGTATCCTACCGTCCCTTCCCTTAATTGAATAATCACCCTGGAGGATAAATGAAATCTGACAACCAAGAAATCCAAATTTAATAGCAACTTGTCTAGCATTTATGTTAGGAGATAGTCCTGTGAACTCACATGTGTGTGTGTGTGTGTGTGTGTGTGTGTGTGTGTGTGTGTGTGTGTGTGTGTTTGGAGGGGGGTTAAATGTGTGTGTGTACATATGTGTGTCTTTCAGGGAGAGACACTGAGTTAAAACCATGCTGTAATAATTTAGTGGGACAAATAATAAGGCAAAGAGTATTTTAATGAGAGATATTTAACACCAAGACCTTAAAGAAAAATGTAAAAGACTCTCCTAGAACCAAGCAACTAGAGGTGAAGCCCTAACAAAGAAAAGAAGAGCAAACAGAGCGTTTTTAATATTTAAGAAAACCATCTGGTGTCAGGTTCTGCCTACAAGACCTTTGTGGACCTATCTGAATGGGTTGGATCAGCTTTGTTTCATGAGATGCAAGCATCTGTCAGCACACTAATAAGTGTTCAGGTGCCTGCTACTTTCCTGTTACACCTCTGGTCACTGATATCATGGCGCATTATAATTAGCATTTATTTCAACCCAAAATGATTGCGTCTTAAGAATGCTTTTACTTATGCACTTAGCTAGCTAGCTCTTACATAACATGCATTTTGTTCAAGACAATGTTCTAAATTCCCTATTAATATTAACTCATAATGGTAACTTATCTTGATAACAACCCTACAGCATTAAAACAACTATTATCCCTATTTATAGAAAAACAGAATATCATAATTTATTTCAAATCTTTTTTTTTCTTATGAAAAGGGGAGCATTTTTATACAAATGGTTTTCTCCTTTCCATCACTTCTACAACTTATATCAAGATAATATATATATATATATTTTTTTTAAAGATTTATTTTATTGATTTTTGACAGAGAGAACAGAGACAGAGAGAAGGGGGAGGGCCCAGAGCAGTCTCCACAGTTGACATTAGTTTTCCATATAGTTTCACTCCACAGGAGGGCACAGGGCTGTGCAGGGCAGGAACTGGGCCAGGAGCCTCCCACATAGGTCCTGGCAAGAACTGAACTGGGGGCACACCCCAGTTCAGCACGTGGGTCCACACGGGCCGGGGCTGGGACTCAATCCTTGGTCCTCGGGGCTTCAAAGCGAGTGCTTTACCCACTGAGCCATCCCATCTTTCCCTCAAGATAATATTTGAAGTGCAGTTGCTGCTAAAGACTTTGTCCTAGAAAAAATGACAAAACACAGACTGGTTTCTGTAAAATCTTTGAAGTGAACAAGTTAGCCCCACATAAAATGTACCATGATTACAGGTGACACTGAAATTTTCTAAATGTTGTCAGTTTTTATGAAGAAAAGTTTTATTGCCATGTACACAAGGTGCCAATTTGTCTTTTATTGATTCACTATATTTCTTAAGCAGTGCAGCTCTTTTCTATATTTTACAAGTGCGTATGGTTCAAAATGTTTTGATTTTATTCTTTCTACTTTTTAATAAACAGGATGAAAATCTGCCATTTCCTATTCTAGGCAGGAAAGACATGCCCTTGGTATACTTTATTACATTTTATTTCTCCAGCATAATTTTCTAAA
This sequence comes from Craseonycteris thonglongyai, assembly GCA_004027555.1. Classification (NCBI taxonomy): domain Eukaryota; kingdom Metazoa; phylum Chordata; class Mammalia; order Chiroptera; family Craseonycteridae; genus Craseonycteris; species Craseonycteris thonglongyai. Next base: position 17,738 of record PVKE010025325.1, on the reverse strand, counting down.
GTTTCTCCCCATTTATTGTGCTAGTTAAATATCAGACTGAATATAAAGTGGAAAATGAAGCTCCAAAGGGGTAGATGACTCTGCTTCCCTCTCTCCTTGTCAGGCACACAATCGACCCAAGAGTGATGCTGTCTAAGAAACTATGCCTGGATGTCTTAGTAAACTCAGGCTTTAAAACAAAATATTATAAACTAGGTGGCTTATTAATATCAGAAATTTATTTCTCTCTTCTAGAGGCCAGCACAGTTGGGTTCTGGAAAGCACCCTCTTACACATTGCAGATTTCTGACTTATTGTGGTACCCCACATGGCAGAGAGCAGAGCCGAGGACGTTAGCTCCCTCTTATGACTCTAATTCTCTTCATGAGGGTTCCACACTTAGGACTTCTTCTAATATTACTTCCTTCCCAAGGGCCCCACTTCCTACTACCATCACATTGTGGGGAGGGTATAGTTTTCAACATATGAATTTGGTGGGGGCACAAACATTTAGTGCATATCACTGGTTTATTCTAAAAGCTCATGGGTGCCAGTAGTTGGGACAGCACCTGGAGGACAGAAACAGGACTGACACTCTTCATATAAACAAAAAGGTAGTTTTGAGAAGGGTTTCTGTAAATTTAAGCTTTGTTTTCCATTTTTACATATCAAGTTCCAGATCTGTTGCAGAGGTTTGAATTTCATATAAAACTGTCATTGACACTCAGTAAAAATGTATCGTAAGCAAGGGCACAGGATATGGAGATCGAATGTCTTTCTTTGAGAAGTCAACCTACCTACTACTAAGAGTAAATTAATTTTCTTAGAGAGTTTTGGGAAAGGAATATTTACTAAAAGCTAACTGTCAAAAAATATATATGAACATGTTGTGAATATGCCTCTCACAAATATATTTGAGGTATTATTACCAACCACCACCATGATCCTGAAACAACTGGTCTTAATGCTCTGGCCACAAGACCAGCCCCTGAGCGTTGTGTGACAAGGGCCCTGATGGAGACAGCTCTTAATGCTTGTGTTGAGAATCCATTCATGGGACCATTAGCAATCCAGGCCCTATGCTTTCTCCTAATGTATGCAGAGAATATTGTCTGAGGTCACAAATCTAGTGAGTGAGAACATCATTGGAACCCTGGCTGCCTATTTCAGAAGCCCATATTCTTAACCACACAAACATGACTCAAAATCCTCTCTCTCTTACAGTCTTACTAGATAATGAAGAGGTGCAACCAAACCTCTTGAATAGTACCTATAGCAGTCCTTAATAAACAACTCACTCCTGAATATTTATGTGTTAATTATATACTGCTGCTTAAATGAATTATCTCAAAATTGGCCAGCTTAAAACAACAAGCAAGTATAATATTATCACACAGTTTCTGAGGGTCAAGGATTCGAGAGCAGCTTAGCTGGGGATTCTGGTTCAGAGCCTCTCATGTCGCTCTCAAGTATCCTCTGAGTGTATGACAAGGGCCAAGGACCTGCTTCAAGATGGTATACTCACGTGGCTACTGTCTCAATTTCTTGCCACACGTACCTCTTCATAAGAGTATGTGAGTGCCCTCGTGACATGACAGCTAGCTTCCCCCACAGCAAGTTGTCCAAAAGAGAGAGTGAGGCAGAAACCAGGTGTTTTCTATAACCTAGCATTAGAGGTCACATTCCACTACTTCTGCCTTAGCCCATCATTAGAAGAGAGCCACTATATGCAACCAAAACTCAAAGGGAAGAGAATTAGGCTCCACCCTTTGAAGGGAATATCAAAGAATTCTGGATGTATTTTGAGTCCACTACTGGCATTTATCTGATTGTAAATATTTTAAATGACTCTGTGTCATCTTTTCTTCCTACTACCTTGACTTCATTGCAATGTGCCCACAAATGCTGAGCTAATCAGGGTTGAACACTCCCTTAATCTGCCCCAGGCTACCATTCAGACCTACTGGGAAGCTCACTGTCAGAAGAAACACAAAAGCAGTCATTTAACTAAGCCCTGCCTTGCAGCCACGATTCCCTGCATATCCAGTTCCTATTACACAAGCAAATTCACAAATAAGAATAGTGTTTTAGACTCTGAGTGCCAGCAATTCTCCTGGGATCGCAAGATCCTTCTCCTACCTGCTCTGGCCCAGACTTGCCCACACAGTTAATGCCTGGTGGTCAGCTTATCTTTCCATCTATGCATCCTCTGGCCCATCTCCTCAGAGTCCAATTTAAACTCTTGTTTATGTTGAATCTGTGGACAAAAAGGTGCACATACTAAAGCTGGCAAGCTCAGGGGAGACTGCATGGCAGGCCCTACAGATGCAGAGACCAAAATTAACCACATCGGATGGTCTGACCATAAAATTTCCTAACTAAAAACAAATCATGGCAGGTAGTCACATTCTTGGCCTGTCAAGCTTCCTTGACAAAGGTCAATCTCTACCTTAAGTGAGCCTGTCTGTTGTCTTATTTACATCTAAGATAACAATACCCTCAAAATGTCAGAGAAATCCCTTTTTCCAGACCCCTCAGGGCACAGCCCCCACACCAGAGCATGAGACCACATAACCTCTTATCGTTATCTCATTCTCTGCATACCATCTCTATGCCGTAAATGTTAATTCTTAACTATCCTATACTCACTAATGTAAGAGAATTATGTGTCTGTATTTTACTTTTTATCCAATGCCAGAGATTTCCCTGCTCCGCTTTCTCCCACCCCCTTAATCTACCACCAATAAATTTAGTGTAACCATCCTTACGTCTCTTCCTTTGATTCTAATATATAAAATAAGCTGTAAAACTGCTGTTCTCTTGTAGAATTTTTTTAATCTGTTGAGATTTTGCTTCCCAGCAACTGTTGTCAGTTTGGCTCAAACAAACTCAAAGTTCTCTACAGAGTTGGATGTTTCTTATGTAGACAAATCAGTTACACATTAATGCCAGGTGAGAGTAATTAGTTAACCACTCGTGCCAGGTGAGAACCTCACTCTGAGCTAGCATTTATGGGAACTGATTCAATATAAGCCAGAGTTTCTCACAACCTCCATACTATTCATATTTGGTGCTGGATAATTCTTTTTTGTGGAGCCATCTTGTGCCTTGTAGGATGTTTAGCAGCACCTTGACCTCTACCCAGGAGATGCCAGAAGTACTCCTTAGTTGTGAGAAACAAAAAGCATCTCTGCACATTGTCAAGTATTCCCTGGGGTGGGGACAAATTGCCCATGATTAAGAAGAACCACTTATCCTAGTTATTATGACTGAAATTGGTTCAGTAAAATATGTGAGCCGTATCAAATAAAATATATGCAGCAATGTGCTTATTGATTAAAAACTAATTACAAATATTTAGAGTTAAATAAACTAAAAAAAGTTCAGTACAACTCAGTTATTTAAGATAGATGGTGGTCTCTTCAAAGGCTGCTGCTTGATCTTCCTTCTATGAGTTGATTTCTAGGAAAGAGGAGCTCTCCATAGCAGGCTACTGTGTGTTTTTTCAAGGGTATAAATACTTAAAAAATCTGGAGCAAGATGAAAGAGAAAAAACACGAGGAGAAATAGAATAAGGATAATAGAAAAATTAAACTGGTTTTTGCCATGTTAAAATAATTTTAGGATCTCTATTAGAAAAGTAACCTGATTCTAGAGATGCCAGCGTGACAGAAAGCAGCCTTGTTTTTAAAGGGGTTGGGGGAACCCAGGCTGAGCCAGGATGGCATGAGATCATGATTAGAGGGTGCTACGAGGAGGAGACAGGGTAAGGAGAAATATTTCTGCAAGGAAGACAACAGATATATAAATGGTCCCCAGCTTACCGTGGTTTGATTTAAGATTGTTTTGCCTTATGATGGTATGAACTCTATGCATTCAGTAGCAGCCAGACTTCAAATATTGATCTTTTTCTGAGCCAGCACTATTTTGTATGATTTTCTCTTGTGAGGCTGGGTAGTGGCAGCAGGTCGCAGTTCCCAGTTCAGCCACATGATCACGGGGGTAAACAATCAATACTCCCACTGTGTTGACAGCACCTTGTGGGTATTGCGTTTTGTGTTTTCATATCCCATCATGTCTGCAAATAAACAGCTGTTTCTCCTGCTTTGGTGAAAAGAGGAAGGCAATTACTCTGGAGGTGAATCTCAAGAATTGCCCAACTGCAGGCTGAGCATGTTTGAGGCAGGCTAAGCTAAGCTATGGTGTTCAGCAGGTTAGGTCTATTAAAGGCATTTTCCATCTACAAACCTTTCAACTTATGATGGACTTACTGGATGTAACCCCACCATAAGTATAAGAGTATCTGTATTTCATACACAACTTGTAAAGTAGTAGGTTGGTGGGAGAGTAGGTGTGTGTGGGAGGGGGAGAGGGGGCATTAAACATATGGCGATGGAAAGAGAACTGATTCTGGGTAGTGAGCACATAATGCAATACATAGATAACATACCGTATTTTCCGGCATATAAGACGACCGGGCATATAAGACGACCCCCTAATTTTACAGTTAAAACATAGGTTTAGGCCTATATTCGCTGTATAAGACTACCCCCCACTTCCGAGGCTGTAGTCTTATACAGCGAATATAGGCCTAAACCTATGACTTAACTGTAAAATTAGGGGGTCGTCTTATACGCCCGGTTGTCTTATACGCCGGAAAATACGGTAATGTAGAATTGTACACCTGGAACCTATGTAATTTTTATCAACCAATATCACCCCAATAAATTTAACAATCAAAAAAACAAAACAAAACAAAAAAACACACACCCACATAACTAGATTTTAGTAGAAACTTGATTCATGGCCTTGAACAAAAAATGAACTTATCTATGGAAACTGTTGTCAGCATTAGAATGTACCTAAGAAAATGTAATCCACTGGAAAACTCCCTGAACAATTGTTGAATGCCTACTTTTTCTGTCCAACCACACCCTGCATAATACCCTCCTTACCTCCAATTCTCAAAGTCTTCAACAATTCCCTATGGCCTGGCCTCTTTGGTCTGGTTAATGTCTTCTATAATCTGACCCCATCCTACCTTCTCAACCTAATCTTTGCTTGTGATGCACAAACTCGAGCTACTTTCATTTCTCCTAAAATGTCTTTCCCACCTCTGACCTTACTGTTTTCTCTGCTTAAAATATCCGTTTCTTAGTATCTGCTCTAGTAATATTTTATCATCCTTCAGGGCTTAGATCAAATGTCTCCTCCTCCATGATTCAATCTCTAACTTGGTAATACCCTCTCACTCTGACACCTATAGCATCCTGTTTGTACCTCTATAAGGTGACCAGATGTCCCGCTTTTGGCGGGACAGTCCCGATTTTTAACAATTTGTCCCGCGTCCTGCGGCGTTTTAAAAAAGTCCCAATTTTTGGAAAGAATGCACGACAAGCTAGGGAACGGTGGGAGATAGACCAAATTTTTAATCAAGAACCTCCTCCCCCCTGGTCAATGGTGTCCCGCTTTACCAATGCTAAAATCTGGTCACCTTACTCTTTAAGGAAATTTTGAAGTTTACCTTCTATTATAAGGAGTGGTGTATCTGTCTATCCAGCCACTACATAGTAAACCTCTTAAGGAGGAAGGAACAAATTTCATTCACAAACTTGTGCTCTATAAATATGTGTTAACTTAAATTGAAATTTAAGTGTTTGACATCTTCATTTTTAAAGATGAAGCAAAATTTAAGCCACCATAAAAATTTCCACTTACTGATATCTGCTGTCAAATGCCTTACTGTCCTTGATATTTGTAGAACATTTTTTTCATTTCTGAAGTGCTTTATAAGTAATCTCTGGTTAACCCCTCAGGGATCCTGGCCTTGTTCTATCAGGTAATAGTACGGTGATTCCATTCTACTTGTAGGAACACAAGGGAGATTTTCCATGAAGGGGTGAAGTTGGATGCTTTCCAGAATACAGGGAAGCAAGAATCCAGCAGGTTTCAAATGAAATAGCCTGCCAGCCACCACAAAGCAGCTGAGGCCATGGAGATAAACACAGTGGAGAGCAAAGACTTTCTTTCTGTTTCTCTTTTTTCTTCTTACTATAGATATTATACTCCTATGTCTATGTGCTAATTTCTATAAATTCCAGAAAATAATTCAAGTTCTTTTGAGCCTAACAATCTATTTTTATATAAATTAAATGTCTCAAATACAAAAATATAAACTGGTGTGTATGGTTGTAGAAAAAAGGGAGAGAGAACAGTAGGGAAAAGAAAGCCTCTTCAGACAATGGTGCTGGGAAAATTCGAAAACCACACGCAAAAGAATAAATCTGAACTGTGATCTGTCACCATACACCAAAATTAACTGAAAATGGATTAAAGACCTACATGTAAGATCCAAAACAATAAATTGTATAGAAGAAAACATTGGTACTAAACTTATAGACCTTGGGTTCAGGAAAGACTTTATGAACCTACCGGTAACCTAAAAGGCAAGGCAAGTCAAAGCAAAAATAAATGAATGGGACTTTCATTTCAAACTGAAAAGCTTCTGCACAGCAAAGAAATCCATCAACAAAGCAAAGGGGCAACCAACCGATTAGGAGAAAATATTTTCAAACAACGCTTCTGATAACGGGCTAATATCTAAAATATATAAAGAGCTCATATAACTCAAACAACAACAACAAGCAATTCAATTAAAAAATGGGCAGAAGACCTAAACAGACACTTCACCCATGAAGACATATGATAAATGGCCAACAAACATATGGAAAAATGCTCAACTTCACTAGCTAATCAAAACCACAGTGAGATATCACCTCACACCTGATAGAATGGCTATTATCAACAAAACGAAGAACAGCAAGTGCTGGAGAGGCTGTGGAGGAAAAGAAATACTTATACACTACTGATGGGAATGTAAATTGGTACAGCAGCTATGGAGGACAGTATGGAGACTCCTCAGGAAATTGGGAATGGACCCGGCAATCCCCCTTCTGGATATCTACCAAAAATGTTGAAAATCTTAGTCCATAAAAACATATGTACCCCAATGTTCATTGTGACACTGTTCACAATGGCCAAGACATGAAAACAATCAAAGTGCCCCTTGATAAATGACTGGATAAAAAGCTGTGGTACATATATACAATGGAATATTACTCAGCAATAAGAAAAGATGAAATATTGCCATTTGCAACAACATGGATGGAACTTGAGATCATCATGCTAAGCGAAACAAGCCAGACAGAAAACGCTAAGGACCACATGACTTCACTCATATGTAGAATATAAAACTTTAAGCAACAAAGAAACAAAATGTCATGAACACAGTCAATAGTTTAGTGGTTACCTGAGGGTAAGGGGGAGAAGATGGGAAAAAAGGGAGGGGAGCTCAATATATGGTGATGAAAAAAGTTGTACAGCTGGAACCTATGTAATTTTTACAAATCAATGTTACCCTAATAAATTTAACAATTAAAAAAAAGAACAAATGGGAAAGACACCATGATTCATTGACTGATGAAACTACTTTTGGATATTTAAGTACATCTTACAATATGTTATTCAGGGACTATTAATGTGAACTCTGGAAACCAGTCCTGGTAAATTAACTGTTCCAACCCCATGAATATATTATTTAAATTTTCTAAATTTCATATTAGAAACAATGATTAAATTCCTTATATTTATAAAAGAGCGAGAGATAAAGAAAGGGCTGTGGGATAGCTCAGCAGGTTGAGTGCTTGCCTTGCAACCATGAGGTCCTGGGATTGAATTCCGGGCCCAGCCCAAGCAAACCCACATGCTAAACCATGGTGCAACTGGTAATTGCCAGATGGTGGCAAAAGTTCTCACCTCCCATGCAGGTGGCCTCGGTTCAGGTCCTGCCCTGTGCAGCCCACATCCACCTGAGTGAATGAAACTGTCACAGCTAGTGATGTACAACTATGGAGACCGCTCTGGGCCCTCCTCACTTCTCTCTCTCTCTCTTCCTCTCTCTCTCTTTCTCTCCCTTTCTCTGTCTCTCTCACCTTCTCTTGCACAATAAAATAAATCTTTAAAAAAAAAAAAAGAGGGGAAGCCTGGATGGCTCAGGTGGTTAAGTGTTCGCTGTGCAGCTCTGGGGACCAAGGATCGAATCTTAGCCCTGGCCCGTGTGGTCCTATATGCTAAACTGGGGTGTGCTACCCATGTGGGAGGCCCCCAGTTTGGTTCTCACCCATCCCCTCCAGTTTGGTTCTCACTTCCTGATTCATCCCCTGGCTTGAGGGAGGCTTACGGCCTGGTTCCTGCTCTGGCCAGCCCCAGCCCACCCGTGTGGAATGAAACCATGTCGAAAACTGATGTTGAACAACTATGGAGACTGCTCTGGGTCCTCCCCCTTTCTCTCTGTCTCTCTCTGTTTCTGTCAAAAACAATAAAATAAATCTTTAAAAAAGAGAGACAGAGAGAGAAACCTTTGTTAAATTCACTGAAGAGGACACTATCACAGATGTAGCCAACATTTGAGCTAAACGTTTAAGTAAACATCTAGATTTTTGAAACAAACATTTTAGAAAAACAGTTCTTCCTTTTAACACACAGATCTACAATGCTTGTTTCTCTACAATAACCATTAATTCAAACACACACACAGACACACACACACACACACAAATAGATTCCACATTATTTTCCAGAAGCGTATCTACTAACTACATTAGAACACATGTGTACAAGTACATAGATTCTAAGGAAGACTTTTCCAACATGACCAGAGCCTTTCCTATGTGCACAGAGTGTCCCAGGGCTCCCATTGTAGCACAGTCCGCAACAGCAGCTGGTCCCTGTCCTCGAGGGCCTCCCCTCCTCAGCCTTTGGTCACGCTGTTGCCTCCTGCAGCAGGAGTTTCAAGGTTACTGCCGCATGAAGTCTTCTCCAGTCTCCTTCCCATCAGAATTGCTTGTCTACTCCTACAGGATATCATAAAAGTGTATTTAATATAATTTATTTCAACATATTAGTGAAACACCTAGGCTGTGTTAAGCAACATACTTGCATTAAACATTGATAACATTGTGCCTTGTATTTTAGTTAAAAGTGTACAACAGTATGTCTAAGAAGTTGTAGGCATCTTGACCCCAGAACTGATATTATTATCAACACATGTCTTCAAGAGTTTTATGATTTATTACTTAAATTGGATAACACTTAACTGTATAGTAAAGCATTTATTATTTAAATTGGATAATACTTAAACATGTTCTCCCATGGAAACAATGTTATACCTAGTGGCTATGTTCCCAAGTGAAAACATAAAAGTGTACTAAGTTGACCAAGGGATGGAATCAAGCTCTTTTTCCAAACTTGCTTTTGAGTTTCTAAATTCATTAAAAAAAAAAAAAAATCTGAAAGATAATCCAGTGATATATAAATCATTTCTATAAAACAAGTGTGCAAATAAGTTTATATAGTGATATCTAGACTCATGTATAGTAGTAAAAGTTGGAAACAACTTACTTATTCCACAATAGAAATTAGTTATTAAATGTAACAATAAATTATGTTTTATTCATACACTAAAACACTATGTAACATTAAAAATTGTGTTGTAAAAATTAGCATATTATGAAAAAATATTTACAGTATAAGTGAAAAATATGAGCACTTTATGAATTATTAATAATTATTTATGATTATGAATCCTAAGACACTTGAGGTTTTCAATGACAATATTTTACAGGTAACCATCACTATGCTTCTAAAACAATTGGTCCTAAATGCTGAAATCTCCAGACAAGCCTCGGGGTGTGCATGTATGTGTGTCACAGATGAAAATATTCTTAATGCTTGATTTCAAAAATTTTTAAAGTCAAAAATTGACTTTTGAATGGCTAACCAAATTGGTAAATCTCTCACAAAATTTACCAAGACAAAAAAAGAAAGATGTAAATTGCCCATTTAGGGATTAGAAAGAAAACTGGTCTACAGATACTACAGAACAGTTTTAAACTTTATTCAATTCAGAACTAAAAATGCTACAAGCTGATAAATAAAAGCAATTTGATGTTTACTCACATTATATATATATTTACTATTGAAAATTTTTAATTAAAATTTCTATTTACTTTTTAGGCTGATTGAATAAGGCAAACATTAATTTAAAAATTAAAATTAAAAAATTATTTTTCCAAAATTATAGAATTAAATATATAAATGAAACTTCAATAACTGCCAAATGATATGTTTTATATGTGTTTCACATTTACATTTCTGACAAGGTTTAAGTGTAGAACATACTAAGCCTGTGGGACACTTTGTATATACATTTGCCCTTTGATCTAGCAGTCCCATTTCAGTCTATCCCAAAGTTAGACTGGCAAAAATATGAAAAAATAAATCTATAGAGCTTTGTATTTCAGTACTGTTTTGGAGAAAATAGAAATAAAAGCTAGATGTCTTTGAATTTACCTTGTTTTGTATAATTTATTTTAAAACAATGTAAATGTTTTATATATTTAAAAGTTACAATTAAACTTCTAAAGAGCAATTTCTAACCTGAAAGTAACATAAAATATACATTGTGTATCCATTTGATGTAATAACTATACAAAGATGAACTAATCAAAATTATTTCAAAGCATAGTAATTTGTCTGTATATCCTTGTATGTATACCCTTAAGAAAAAAAAAAGTGCAAAAAAAAAGTTTAACTGTTATAGTAAACATATTAATCATAATTTTAGTGGTAATATTGGCATTTTTATTCTGAGTATTATTTCCTTGTGTTGGATAAGGAAAGTGGATAATTATGTTGGTGTCAATGAGAACTGGGATATGGGGCACACGATAAAGAAAATATGACATTAGTAAAGTTAAGTAAAAGCCCTGTTATCTTGGAATGATTTGGAAATGTTTCAATCAATTTGTCTAATTTTAAAGATACACTGAAAATATTGGACACCTTAATTTATGGGTGTCTCAGTTTTTGCACATCTGGTGAACAGGGGCATGACTACCCTTTATTCCCCATTATTATTTCAAGAATGTTTATATAGAGAACAGCCTTGGGAGATAGACAAATTATCTTCCAGGTCAAAGGGCAAGCAGGCTTATAGCACATAAGAAAACACCCAAGTTCCCTAAATTTCACATTTCCCTCCTGGAACACACCTACCTCATATGCAGGTATCACCTGGCCCTGTTTGGGAAATGAGGTTTGAGATACTAGTGCAGAAATCCTGATATTCTGTCTACTGCTACTGAGTTTGAGTAATAAACTGTACATCTTGGAGTCTCTTGCCTTCCACTAATATCAATGGCAAATCTATTAGCTTACAATTGGGTAAAATCTTGAAAATGACTAGAAACAGGATCCTGCCTGGTAGGTAGCAAAGAATTACTTTAGCAGATTGTCTCAGATGCCATTTCCCACTACAAGGAAGCAGGGCTCCTTGGATTATTTTAGGTCTGGGGCAGGAAATTGTATTGAAATGATCTTGATCACAGAAAACAAAACATAAAACAAAACAGTTACCAAAGACTATTAGGATCATGCCAAAAGGACTCAGGAGTCTATCAGAATATGAATAGGTTCACACTGGAAAACTTTGAGCATTAAAAAGAAATGCTGAAATAGACTAGAGTATTTCATATTTCATATGAAATATGTCTATGGGTACATAATTATATATTTTTTGAATCTCATCAATCACCTTTGAAGTATACTAATAAACCAAACATAATTTTGAAAACTGGTAAATTAAGTGAAAGAATCAAGCATTTTTCTATTTTTCCCATATGTGTTATATCTTAGAATAAGCAAATAATTAATGAGAAAAAGTTTCTCTTTATATAATTATTCCAGTTATTAAGAAATTTTTGATGTCACTTATTTATAGCTATCATAGCAGAAACATAAGCAATCAGACTTTGTGTACCTCCTGGTGGAAGTACACAACACAGCCTGTGACATAATTTTGCCAAGATATATAAACCTGACTCTGATGAGGATCTAGCTTTAACTAACCAATTTACCAGAAATAAGGAAAAGGAGAATATAGTAAATGATAATAATACAGAAATATAATCAGAAAATTTTATAGGGCAAATACCCACCAGCTTATTAACAAAAAATACCGTAAGCAAGAAAAAAAATATTGGAACAACCTACAGAAGAAATAAGACCTTGTTTTGACATCACTTCAAACAAACTAGAAAAACAAAATTTTTATATATCGAATAACAGGGAAATTTCATATTAAATAATTATGTTTATTTGGGGTGATATATGATGATAATATAGTGGCTATGTTTTAAAAGTGTGTTTCTTACCTTTCAGATACATTCTGAAATATATACAAGTACAAGATGATGTCTGAGATTTAGTTCATAGTGATCCTACATGCAGAGAGAAACTAAAGAGAGCAAACATTATGATGATGGGCTATGGGTAACTGGGAGTTTATTATAATATTCTCTACTTTTATTATTATCTGATGTTTTCCATACTAAACAGTTTTTAAAAACAGGAGTATAAAGTTTTTCAATGAAAATAATGATGGTGAAATAACCAACAGAAAAGAATGGGTACTAGACTCAACAAGGTGATCACTTCTAAGTTATATAAATGTCTAATCACTATGTTGTACACCTGAAACTAATATGATATTGTATGTCAACTGTAACTGAAAGACATAGAAATTGAAATGAGCTACAAAAATTCCTAAGGAATACCGACATATGGGTTTCTCAATTGAGTGTTCAATTCTGCCATCCACTACAGGCAAAACTTTAAACATACAAAATATGGAGTACTAAAATGAATAGTCTCTTTAATAGTTTGCTTGCAGCATTAAATTTTGTTTTATTTTTTTAAAAACTGCTGATGTGAAACACTGCTCTGGCATAATTCACTTTACAATTACCCAGAAGAACTTCATAGCCCAAGTTAGTCTACATTCATAGAAATAAGTTACCCAAGGAATTAATTACCATCCAATTTATTACTTCATTATGTCATCTAACCTGCTGAAGAAACTGGGTACCTGGAAAATTATGTATTTTTGGAATACTTGTCAAATTTAATTTAGGTTGAGTTGTAGGGCAGAATTAACAAGCATTTTCCGATGTCTTGTTCCTAAAAAGCCACAGGTGTGTCTTCCTACAGAACAGTTGATTGTAGTATGTTGGAGTAATCCTACTCACTGCAGCTGTGCAGGCAAGACTACCAGAATTTAACATCTCAAAGGACATAGCTGCAAAAATCACTACTGAGTTCAGCAGCTGTCAACAGCTAATTGCCTAGTAGCATACCTGGGTTTCTCACATCATAGTGATTAATTTGAGAATTGGACTGGTGCTTGATGTATTACATCAAGCGTATACACAGTCTTCAAAGCAAGACTGTACTGATGCAAAATCAAAGTCTCTTCCATTTGCTTTCTTGAACAATTTAGTAGGAATAAATGTGGCTGTCCCAATACCCAGAACATGTTCTCAGGAGGCTCACAGGGTGCCTTTATGTTTTATATCGAAATATAAATGTTGATATTCAAATACTATCTTCTGAATTCCTGTTAATTTGCCTCACTTAAGTTTGCCCTTCCTATGACTCCTGGACTTAGCAAATAAAAACATGACACCCAATTAAATTTGCACTTAGATTATCAATGATTAATGTGTTAGTATAAGCTTGTCTTATGACTATTTAAGTATGTTTCATGCAATACTGGGGGCACACTTACATGTTCTGTATTTTATCTGGCAATCATACCTCTCCTTTTCATCAACATAAGAGATAAAGCTTCTGAAACTTACAAAAATGAGGGTTTTTTTACATCATTTCAGTTAGTTCTATCCTTGCTGAATGGACAACTGCAGTAGTCAGGTGCTATGTTTGAAAAGAAGATCATTGTTAAGAGAAAGGAAACTACACATATCACAAGTTCTCTCAAAATCAATCTTAAGGACAAATTTTCACCTGAGAAACAAAATCATTAAACGGAGCAGCTTACTTGGTTTTACAGGTAGATTCGTTTGGAAAGAGAGTTAAATTCATTGTTGGGCAACTTGTCATGCTATGCAGTGTATTTCTTTCTTCTGTAATTTAGGGCAACCACAGTCTTGCTGAAGAAATCAATCTTTATTAGAGAATCGCTTCTCAAAGGTTAAGATATACAAATCACCTGGGGATCTTGTTAAATGCAGATTCTGGTTCAATAGGAATGAATCCTGCAGTTCTAACAAAATCCCAGGTGACTCCAATGTCACTGATCCATATACCACTATTGGAGAAGCAAGGGACTAGAGCAGAGCAATCTACGTAAGAGATGCTGTGCAAGGTTTGATACCAAGGGAAGCTGCTGAATGTCAAGGACTCAAGTCTCAGAAGGGCCTGGAGAATCAGGGTAAGTGAATTATGCTTAAAGCTGGGAAAATAGCCAAAATTTGGTTGAATAGTGATTGAGAATGCACTGAAGCCTTCTCTAATTGTATGTAACCCTTGCCTGAGATAAGTAATAGACGTAAGTAACAGAAACCTGGGTCAGACTGCTGATGTTTTGGGAAATGGCTTGAAAGATAAGCAGTCTACTCACATCTGATTAAGGGACTCTTACATTGAGGTCCATAATTTCTAAGTGGCACAGAAATTGATTTGAAAGGAGCTCAGGAACCTCCTGACATTTCATATGAATCTGGGTGCTAATAATGCAGGGCTTACATTTAAAATATTTAACAACCAGTGTGAGACATGCACCATCCAATAGGAATGTATGCTTGCCCAGTCCAAACAGCTGCCGGCCAATTTAGGATGAATGTGTCCCAGATGAATATTAACTTTGTTCACATGCTTTCCTCCAAATAGTTTTTATTAGTTTCATAAGATTCTCACAGGATTCACTGATCTGAAAATGGTCATAAACCACAGCTATCAATGGATTGTATCAGACAATGAAAAGCAATGCAGTAGTAATTGAACATATTAAGTGATTGATGAATATTAGGGTGTAATTATTAGTATAATTTGTTTTTATTGCTGTTACTGACTTAGCTTTTTCTAAAGATTGTACCTATTATATCAGATTATCTGGCTTACATAAAACAGTTGTAAATCATTTCAGTAAAAGTTAATTCAGGGAATGTCCAATATACATGTTTACTTTTATTTTTAAAAAGTTTCCATGAACTAGTGTTTATTTTGCTTTTATAACATCATTATAAGGGATTTCAGTTGTCTCACCCTAGCTCTCCACTGTATTAAAGGGTCTGAGGGTCAGAAAGGGGACACTGAAGTTCCAGGCACCTATCCAATGCCCTAGCATCCCTCAAAGGAGTGTGCAACGCTGGGCATTTCTCTCAAGTTTTCTGTTTCTTTCTTTTTTTTTTTTAAGATTTATTTTTGACAGAGACAGAGACAGAAACATAGAGAGACAGAGACAGAGAGACAGAAACAGTGAGAGACAGAGAGAGACAAAACGGGAGGGCACAGAGTAGTCTCCACAGTTTTCGACATGGTTTCATTTTACACAGATGGGTGGGGCCGCGCAGGGCAGGAACTGGGGACCTCCCACAAGGGAGGCCAGACCCCTTGAGCCAGGGGCCAAACCAGGGGTAAGAACTAAACTGGGGGCCTGTATGGGAAGCACCCCCCAATTCAGCATATGAGTCCACACGGGCCAGGGCTGGAATTTGATCCTGGGTCCTCGGGGTTGCAAAGCAAGTGCTTAACTTGCTGGGCCATCCCAGCTTTCCCATGACTTTTCTTTTACACTTGTCTTTTCTGTCCCTTTATTCCCTTCCCCATCCTTACAACCTAGCTCTAAGTCTTGATAGATATCTCTGAGGACTTCACTGTGTCGCAGGTCCAGACTGACAAAGCATTGATAGAACCTTGATTTTGTTAATCTTGTTAATCAAAGGGGGAGCCTGAGTCTTGAAGTTTTGAAAATGAGCACCTGCAAGGAAAGCTGACTTTTCTCTTGCTCACACTGATCTTCTGAATGCATAGCTGTTGAATCATTCTATAAACAGAGTTTTCATCTCGATTTTCAATCATACCAAAGACTCCTCTAGCAGTGGAATGTAAAGGAGGAAGGAACAAAAGCCCCATTCTGTAACATGTATCGAAAAAGAAAATTTATTAGACACTCTGGAGTATTCCATGTAATCTAAGAAAAAGTTGAGTAGTCAGGCCCTTGGAGGTACGGGAACATGAGCATAGTTTGTCAACTGTGTGTGTGTTGGGGTGGGGGGGGGGCGCAAGTGCACACGCTTTTCCATGCTGTCTCTGTGTCTGATTATTTCATACCACCTTCTCTACAACGACCCTAATCTCAGACACTACCACCTCTAGGCCAAAAGCCTTTGGTAGCCTTCTTCCTAGTGCTCCTGCTTCCATTGCTCCACCCACCCTCACTTACCTCATGGTGAATTCTTCATAAGAGAAACGAGAGTGGTCCTTTTTAATGAGTCTGATCATGTAAAAAACAAACAAACAAACAAACAAACTGCATGAAGATTGGACTTCAACTTCTAGAAGGATGGAATAAACGGACTTTTCCCTATTCTCCCTCATAGTACAAAAAAAAAAAAAAAAGAAAAGCCTATATGTTGTATATAAAATAAACATAGGAGACTAGAAAGGTGGAGGGGGAAAAAAAGCAGACTGACTTGAGAAATGACATGGTAGTAAGTTTCCTGAATTTTCTTTTACCACATATATTTCCGACTTGATGCTATGGAAGCTGATAACACAGAAATGCCAACAGGTCCAAACAAACAAGGAAAGCTCCATCAAAAGTCTGCTCTCTCTAGTTGAAAAGCGAAGCCTAGAAAGACAAAACACTTGTAGGCACCAACTTTATTCTAGACAAACACCACAGGAAAAAAACAACCAGTGCTCTTACTTCCACCTACCCAGCAAGAACTAAGTAGGAGCCTAGGCTTCTACCCTAGAAAGGTTGTAACAAGTCATCTCAACACACCCATTAGGGTTTTGTCAGAGGAGACCAAATAGAGAGCCTGGACTCTCATCCTCAGAGTCTGGTAATACCTCCCCCCACACACTTTTATCAGTGATCACACAGCAGCTTAAAGTCACTCCCACTAGAAGAAACGGGGTGCCCCTCTCCCTTCCTGTTTCGGTGCTACATTGTAGGCCTAGTGGAGAGTCAGGACTTTCAGCATGGCCCAATAGAGTGCAGTCAACCCCAACATGGTGTCATTGGGAATAGTGTGGGAGGCTGGAACTCTCACCTTTACCCAACTAATGAGAAGTTGTCACTTCAAGTATCAACAGAGGCTGAATGGGTTACCTGTACTTATAATTCCATTTGGTGACCACCCACACCCACCCCACTCCCCCTGACAAACTGATTTCAAAGAGTCACCTAAAATAAGATTGATATGTAACTTAAAATAAAAATAGCCAGATTTTAATTTAAAAAAATCACTTATAAAAACCTGGGAGATCTTAAAGGGAATTTAAAAAGACAATAGGTACTGATATCAAAATGACAAAAATAATAGAATTATTTGCCAAATATGTTTAAAAGCTATGATAAAAAATAGTTAAGCAAAAATCATGAACATATGTGAAACAAGTAAAAAATAGGAAGTCTTAGCAAAAAGAAAAATGGAGGTCATAACGACAAGCCAAATGGAAATTTAGGAACTGAAAAATACAAAATTAAAATTTAAGGGCATGATCTCAACAGCAGAAAGAAAGAGACAGAGGAAAGAATTCATGAATTGGAAAACTGAAAGACAGCAATAGGATTTACCCAATCTGAACATGAGAGAGGACACGGGGGGAGGGGG
>PVKE010025324.1:0-23143 GCA_004027555.1 Craseonycteris thonglongyai | reverse complement strand
TGATGATTATTTTATCTATTTCTTGAAAGAATGACTGTGGGATTTTGATGGGAATGGCATTGAATCTGTATATTGCTTCGGGGAGTATGGCCATTTTAACTATGTTAATTCTTCCAATCCATGAACATGGAATGTTTTTCCATTTCTTTGTGTCCTCTTTAATTTCTTTTAGGAGTGTCTTATAGTTTTCAGTGTATAAGTCCTTCACGTTCTTTGTTAGATTTATACCTAGGTATTTCATTTTTTTTGTTTGCAATGGCAAAGGGAATGGATTGAAGGTGACTTCTGATAACCATTGATCTTACTTCATTTTTGTTTTTAAAGATTTATTAATTAATTTATTTATTTTAGAGAAGATGAGAGAGAGAGAGAAGGGAGGAAGGAGGGAGGGCCTAGAGCAGTCTCCATAGTTGTACATCATTAGCTGTGACATGGTTTCACTTCACAGAGGTGGATGTGGCAACATGCAAGGTGGGAACTGATCTGGGGGCCTCCCACTTGGGAGGCTCAGACCTTCGCCACTGAGCCATCCCAGCAATTGCCCATTGCACTGCAGTTCAGCACGTGGGGTTGCATGGGCTGGGACTGAGATTTGATCCCCAGACCTCATGGCTGCCTGGCAAGCACTCAACCTGCTGGACTATCCCAGCCTCCTCGCCTTTGGTCTTATTTATTGATGTCAGTTTAAGATTATTCAAAGAATTATTTTTAAGAGCGAAGCATAAAAATTCCAATTTATTGATAATTAGGAACATTCCAGAACGGCTACTGTCCAATAGAATTCTGTGCAGTGACAGATATATTCTAGTTCTGTCTTCTTCGATATGGGACACACATGGCTATTGAGCCTTTGAAATACGGTTAGTGAAACTGAATTGTTAATTTTATTTCATTTTAATTAATTTAAACTTAAACTGCCCCATTGGGTAGTGATTACCATATTGGAAAGGACAGCTTTATATGGTCTGATCTCTCATCTAGAAATAAAATTATGAATATATATCCACTTTCAAGTACATTATAAGAGGGCTGTTCGAAAAGTATCCAGCCATATAATATGAAAAATAGAGGCATTAGGGCTGGACTTTTTTCCAGACAGCCATCATATATCCATAAAATATATTTTAAAGTGTAGACAAAAATTGTAGAAAGATACCCATCAAACTGTTAATAATTCTTGAGTTAGGCTCAGAGAGGCAGAAAGAGAAGATCTGAATATTTTATTTTGCCAAAAGAAAAAGAAAGGAATGATGAGATTAAACACTAATCAAATACATAAAATGAGGCTAATTAAATCATAGAGCCTATTGTGTGATGCCATCTCCTTGAATTTACCTTAAAACAAAATGATGGAGGAGTGTGGCAATTATCTCTCTAATCCAGGCAGCTCCCTCCCACCCAGAATTTCACTCATTTCAAAGGAAGGGAATCCAGGGCCTCAGTCATACATTCCTTGTGTTCCATGTAATCAGCACCTAAAATAATCATTCCAGTGGCTTTCGAAGTTGTGAGCCAGCAAGCAGGGCACAGAGAAGGGAGGTGGGCAGCCATGTAAACAAATGCAGGAGCCACGGTCAGCTTCTGAAACGCAGTAGTGCTTTGTGAAAATCCCTGACTGTGGAAAGCCATTTGCAAAACCTTCCCAGTCTATGCTTGGCTGGTAATCGGCAGCTAAGGCCTCTTTCTGTCTCCTGTGAGTGACAAAAAAATGGCTAACCAGGGATTGTGTTCACGGGCTTATTGATTCCAAGTTTGATCACAGCCACCAATTTCTTACCTAGCTTATTAAGAAGAAACCAACACTTTATGTCATAGAGGGTGGGTTTTTAAACCTGAAGTAGGAAGAAAAGAAGGTGAGAGAGGAAGACAAAAAGAAGTCCAGGGAAGACTACACTAACAAGGAGCCTCAGAATGGAATTTAAAATGAGTAGAATGAAAACACAGGGAAGAGCCACTAGAATTAGAGCTTGATCAGACCCTATCCTGGATGTATGCTCTTTCCCTGGTGATTTGGAGATTCAGCAGCGTGTTGCTTGATCAGACCCTATCCTGGGTGTATGCTCTTTCCCAGGTGATTTGGAGATTCAGCAGTGTGTTGCTGGGTGGGCAGTTTTCCTTACCCCTGTCGAATCAGTATGCCATCTCTACATACCTGAATTATTACAAAGGCAATAATGTTGTGAAGCTCCACATGTCTTCTGAGCCTTAGTGCATCCCTGTGACTAAGTCACACTGGGTGCTAAATCTTTCTGCATAGATGCAATCGAATTGCAAGTTAACGGTGATACTGTAACAGGTTTACTACCTGGGACCGGAAGTGGTTTGCTTTTTCTGTGTTTTTCTTCCTGGCATTGTGCAATGAACAAGGCCCATGGCCCATATATTTTCCTTTGAGCAAATACAGTAGACTTCATTAATCGGAACTCAAGCAAAACCATTTTGCCAGTTGCTTGAGATTTTGCCGGTTGTTTGAGATTTTGCCAGTGGCTTGGGTTACAGTTAATGGAGAGTATACTTACCTTTATCTGGCATCTGCCAATCCCCATGAGTGCCAGTGTACTGAGAGTCTAATGTATTAATTTGTAAACTACCTAGCTCTGTGTTGTTTCTGAATTATATCAAAGATTAAGACCAATTTATGTGATTTTTCATGCAATTGTAATTAAAGTGAAGAAACGAATCTTCCCTTCTAAAGGATGACACGTTGATCCAGAAGCTACCTGAGAGTAGAGATTCTGTGTTAAGCAAGTTGCATCGTCAATTTGATGAAATGCAAACTTAAGAGAAAGCAGTTTCTTATGCTATGTGTCAGATATTTTCTCATATCCTGACCCTCAGGAAAATTATATGTTGACCTGGGACTGAAGAGAAATATATATGAAGAAAATAGAAAATTCTAAATTAAATTCTGGCATTGTTTTTTTTTCTCTGACAAATAGTAATTGATTAAGATATGAGTACATTGTCACATCATTTTTGTCCTGTACCTAGTGAGTAGTGTTTAAATTAGTTGTATTTACATGTCCCTAAGGAGGGGAACTGGGGTCCAGGACAGGCCAGACCACAAGCCAAATAAACAAAAACACTAGGTATCAGTTTTCAGCTACATGTAAACTCAACTTATTTTTTAATGGTTTTATTAGGAAGGCATCTACATTCTATTTTGTAATTCATTTCCCTGAGGCACCCTGACTGACATTGTACAGGTCTGTTTGCAATTCCTATCAGAATAGGGGTGAACAGCAGAATAATGGAAATTTCACAAGTTTGGTTTTATTTAAAAATCAAGTTTCTTGCCTTGACAATTTTTTCAATTTGGAGACCTTGGTGTTTTAATCTCGTGCAGTCTGATGGAGCTTGATATTCATAACTGGTGGATGTCATATTTTATTTTATTTTTATTTTATTTTATTGTTAAATGTATTGGGGGTGATATTGCTTAGTAAAAATTACATAGGTTTCAGGTGTACAGTTCTGTAGTACCTTGTCTCTATGTTGCATTGTGTGTTCACCACCCAGAGTTGGTGCTCCTTCATACATTTTTTGTTTTTGGTTGTTAACCAGGAAAGAAAAACACAAGGTGAGGTTTGTATTTTGCATCTTGTTGTGGAAACTTACGGTTTCGTTTCACTTTTTTTGCACCTGTGAGTGTTCCGTGGAGGTTCCAGACCTGCCCAACATTGACTGCCATCGTATTGGAACAGCTTAGGCTGAGCTTTCCAAAATGCCAATCTCTGTACAGGTGGCAATATCTGTACGTGCACAGCGGCACAGATATTATTTAAGGCTCATATAAATATACATTCGTGCTCCATGTGTGAAGGCATTCCGTGCGGGATAAATCCTGTCAATTCAGCAGAAGTGGAATAATAAGTAGAATGGAAGTAGGACGCACTGTTGAGAAAACACGCTTGAACTCACAGGGTCAAGTTAGATGCTGATGGTTTCATAAGCATTGAATTCCAGCGATCGAACAATCGATGACAGTTTCGACTCTGTAATCATTTTTATAAGTGACTTAAGACATTCATTTTTTATCTCAGGAACTTTTCCCCAATGTTTTATTATGGAAAAGAGTTAAAATGTATCAAAGTAGAAAACAGTGAAATGAACTGTCAGCACTTCGATAATTAGCAACTCATGTCTGGTTGTGTTTCACCGGTACCTCCATTTCCTGGGTTGTTTTCAAGCCAAGGCTGCACGTCATACATTTCACATACGTGTTTCAGGGTCTTTCTCTAAAAGAACATGTTTATTTTCTAAATGTGCTCATATCTGGCCTGACAGCATTAACATCGATCTGGCCAGTGTTCACATTTTCCCAATTATCTCACATATTTTTGAATTTAGTTTACATGTATTGAAACCCAAATTAGGCCTATGGAAATAATTAATAGCCATGCCTAAATTTCTTTACTTTATATTTTCCCCATTCAAAATTTTCTCTCTTCTTTTTTTTCTCTTTTTCTTCTTTTCTTGAAGAAGTGAGATTGCAATCCAGGGATGACCCATATCATAATAGTGAATTCTTTTCTCTCTCTTGCTCTCTTTTTTTTTTTTTTTTTTTACCCAAGATAAGAAATTAGCCTGATAAATCATTGGTGGAACCAATGATACCCATCATTCTATTCCATGGGTGAATATTGATGGCAACAATTTGATAACAATTGAATATCAAATATATTCACTTATTTAATACATATTGGTTAAAAATAATAGCTAGATGGTGAGAGTCTTGTCCAAAAGCTGAGTTAAGGTGAAGGAGAGTTATTATCACCTAGCACTCCTCTGTAGTTACTTGAAAAATAGCAGATACAGTATTTTTTAACTGTTCTGATGGAGGATTTTTCTTTTATGGATAAACTATGGCTGCCGTTGACCTTCATTTTATTTTTTGCACTTCCGAGTGAAGTAAATATGGGCATTTCACATGAAATATTATCACGCTGCTGAAATACAGGATGTGACTTTAGACAGTGGCCATGGTTCCCCTTGTAAGTTCTCATTATTGAGTGTGGTGTGCAGTATTTCATTCCTGAGCTATGGGCTCTACCAGATCTGGTTGATTCTTCAGAAAAAAAAAAAGAAAAAAAAAAAGGCAATGGAAAGGGGACAATGTAGAGAAGTTCCCCAACTTCTTCCTAACTCATGTAAGAGTTGATACAAAACAATGATCCTGAACACCATGGCCATATCATTTGTCAAGCCATTCCTGTGGTCCAGCAAACTGTCCCCATGTTGAGGTACAGATGTTGAGAAAGTGAAGCAGTGGGCAAGGAGGGGTCACTGTTTCCAGCCTGTGCAAATGTGCATTGACCCTTAGCAACATTCTAGGCCAGACAATTATCACTAAGAGACACCTGGGTCTGTGCAACACCTGCCCATTAGAATATCACCTCTTGTCACCTAAATACAAACCACTTTCCAAATGTAGTGACAAATTTTCCATTCAATGTGCTAATTTGTATTTGTTTCTAATTACAAAATAACAGTGAAAGACACTTACACACACCCACTCTGTCCCATGCCCCATGTGACCACTCTTGACCACTGTCCAGTTTCATATTATATGCATGCAAGATGCTGGTCCTGTTACCATGATTACTGTTTTCCAGACGATGACAGAAAACCTAGTCAGGAAATAGCAGCAATAGGACAAAGCCAACTTGTGTTAAGATACAGAGCTAGTAAGGGTCAGGGAGGGAATTTGACCCAAAGCCCATTATACCCTAAAAATGGTGCTAGCATTCCCTGTAGCATTATCAGAAAGTGTCGTGAAGGAGGGGCCTTTAATGTATCTGACCTCCTAGCCAGTACACACAAGCCCTGACCCCCTCCCCAATGACGGCACCTTGACCCACACTAGTGAACCTGGGAGATGCACATGAACAGTGTAGTCTGCTCGGGGAGAATATACCTGGGAAAGAAGTCTAATGCAGGGCTTGGGGTTGGTGTGTCCACTTCAACAAAACATTTGGAGATCCCGGGTACCCCCAAGTGAGTGGGGTTCGAAGTCCAGGTGTGTCACCTCCTGACCATGTGAACTCCTCGCTCATGGGGAGGCATGTGTCAGAATGGGATGCTCTCAAGTAGGGGCCTGGACCGAAGCTGGGGCTTCTTGGGTCCACGGTCTCTTAACTACCAACGATTATCCCTCCGGTTAGTGCAAAGCTCCATGCTATTGGCGCCATGGTGATGCGATTTCCCGTTGTTCCAGGCGACATCCTTCTCCTCCTAACTTCGGACTTGCTCAGTGCCCCAACTGTCATGCCATATAGCAAGCAAACGAAACAGTTTTTGCGGGTGTAAAGCCAAACAAATAGAAAGGCAACACAGCCCCCACCCCCAAGATGGTAACCAGGATCATTTCAGCAGAGCTCAGAGATAGATCCTCAAGAGAGGACCATTTGAGACCGGAATGCGCTTTAAAAAAATAAGACGCTCGTGGAGATGAGGGGAATGGTGTTCAGTGCTCACTCAGCAGCCAGAATGTAGGAAAAGGGCTGTTTCCCCTGAGGAGGGGCCCTTGCTGTCTGATGCTTCCATCTAGTTCTTTCCCTAAACGATTGGCAATAAGACACTTAGAGAAGGTGGATGATGAGGTCAGAGGGAGGGCTGTGGTCACTACTGACTAAGTAGAAACTGATTGGAGGTTAGCACATTTCACTCTAGCTGGAAGAGAACTGCTTAGCCAGCAGTTTCTTTTTTCTTTTTCTTTTTTCTTTTTTTGATAAAGAGCCTGTTGACTGTTAGGGAATCTTATCCTACATTCAGATGGCTGTGTGCTCCCCACCTCACAGGTCACCCATCTAAGTGCAGCCTCCAGCTTAAGGACTTGGGTTGCAAATTCAGCAGGGTAGCAATTAGTTTGAATTTAGAATATGTGAAAAGAAACCATCCGGAGTAGAGTGGACCCCCACTAAGACGCAACGTTTTCCCACCCCAGGTGAGTGTCCACTAAGAGGCAGTGAGGAAACCCTCACCAGGTGTGTGGACCTAAGTTCATGGGTAGCACAAATGGGCAGAATGAAGCTGGATGGAGGAGCCCACGTTCTCTAAGGCGGTTCCCTCCCTGATCTGCCCCTTCTAGGGCAGAATCTTAAAAGCAACAGCAGGGTTGGTCTCATGGCTTTCAGGAATTCATTCCTAACAGTACAGAAAGTTTTTTCCATGTGGGATTTTATGCCGAAATGGCAAATTACAAGATCCAGGAGATTGGGTTCCTGAGTGATTGTGTGATCATAGCATCTTGCCTGTCACTCTAGACAGAGTTACAAATGAGCCTGAGCTTCTATTGGGCTAATCTTGTGACCTAGAGTTGTGTGTTGTAGAACTTAGTCTCCCCCAATAATACAACTTAACCCAAGATTGTGAAAATAGTGTCCTATTTCTATTCTATTGTAAAGTTACCACAAGCACAATTCCCTTCTATAAGAGAGGTTCCAGTATTAATATTCAGTCCATCTGTACTAAGTAACTTGTGAAAAATAAGTCAGTGAGGTCTGCTGCATCCTGTCTGTTCTGATTGAATAGGATTTCCCTTTTCCTAAAATCTCCACCATCTGAACAGTGTTTCCTCAGGTTTCACACTTACAAGTGAGGCATCCGGTTCTT
Source organism: Craseonycteris thonglongyai (assembly GCA_004027555.1). NCBI lineage: Eukaryota > Metazoa > Chordata > Mammalia > Chiroptera > Craseonycteridae > Craseonycteris > Craseonycteris thonglongyai. Next base: position 15,529 of record PVKE010025324.1, on the reverse strand, counting down.
GTGGAACCAAATTTTATAACCATTGTTGTTTCCCTCTCTGAAAATGTTTCATCAACTTAGGACTCAAGGCTTCTACTTAATTTCTAAGGATGTCTCCATGGTGCCATGTGGACATGCCCGTGTCCACCTTATGTCCTGACATGACATTGCTATGCTTGAGAGATGCTGTGACTCCATAGCTGTCTTTATGCTCGAAGAACTCAAGAGTCACTCTTCAGACTGCCTGTGCCCTTCCCTGTATCCCCTCTTCTTTTTGCTACACAAGTGGGTAATGGAATAAAACCCATTGCCCCATCCTAGAGCAGAGTACCTCCTCCCAGATGGGCCCAACCTGAAAGGGATTCACCTGATGTACATAAATAAGGGTGTCGTGAAACTGCCTGTGGGGACACACTGAAACAATCTCCCTAAACTTGGTAGATGAGGACTTCGTGATAAATCAGCATGGGAAAACTAAGTAGAGTCCTCTTGAGAAAGATCTTAAGGATGGAAGACTACTAACCATGAAAAGGATGGGATAGGATGAATGTCTTTGAATCATTTGCCAGTGATTCGGTTATTTCCATGGCAACCATGCCATGGTTCACCAGGACTTAAACAGAACAGATGGTCTTTATGGCCAATGGCATCAAACCCTATGCAAATGATGGGGTTCAGTCTTTGAGATACATCCCAGAATATGATAATGTCAAAAGGTCTATAATAGTTAAGACAAAGAAACAAGCATGTTGAGGGTAAATGAATGAATGTTGTAGTCAAAAAAGTCTGTTTTTAAAAAATTCACTCTGGGGCCATTCAGACAATCACTACAATCCTACTTACTACACATATTGGTCATGCAAAAATAAGCCAATTTTTTTGTGCTCAATGGGCTTATTTATATAAAATGAGGACTATTTGACTCAATACCATGTATATCTTTTCATATATCTTTTTATATCTTTTAAAAATTGTCTGTTCATTTCTTTTGCCCATGATTTTGTAGGATTTCATTCTATTTTTCTTTCACTTTCTTCGTTTCCCAAAGATTTTTACATGAATTTGCATTGAAGTCTGCAAAGAACTCTTTTATAGCTTTAAAAAAATAGTTTTTTAAAAAAGATTCATTTTATTATTTTTGACACAGTCAGAGAGAGACAGAGACAGACAGAGACAGAGAGAAGGGGGAGGGCCCAGAGCAGTCTCCATAGTTGTATGTCATCAGTTTTCTACATGGTTTCGCTCCAAACAGGTAGGCAGTGAATGCGTAGGGCAGGAACAAGGTTGGGGGTGTCCTTCATGGGAGGCACACCTCCTCGAGTCAGGGGCCAAACCTGGGGATGAGAACTGAACTGGGGCCTCCCTCATGGGAAGCACACCCCAGTTCAGCATATGGATCCACATGGGCTGGGGCTGAAATTCAATCCTCAGTCCCTGCTGCTGCAAAGTGAGCAATTAACCTGCTGAACCATCCCAACTTCTCCAAACTATTTAGTTTTAATGATTACTCCCTCGTAATTTCTTATTTGTATATTTGTTTCCTCCCCATTGTTTTTCTTTATTAAGTGGTAATATATTTTGATATTATTTTACAAGAAATCTGACCTTCATTTAATATCTATTCTTTTCTTTCTTAATTTACTGATTTCTGGTTTTATCTTTATGGTTCTCTTCCTTAATTTTTTAAAAAATATTTCAATTCATTGATCTTTTTCTAACTTTTTGAGTTGGAAATTTAATACATTTATATACATTTTGCATTTTTATTGAAAATGTTCTTGCTATGCATTTTCTTCTGGACACTGCTTTAAATGTGGTCCTTAGATTCTGGATTTGAATAGGTATTGTTTTTATTATCATTTCTAAAAACCTCTGTACTTTATTTTTGTGTAATGTTACAGTTTTCCTGTGTAACATGCTTGGAAGATGGGGGAGACTTCACCTGCTGATCTGTTTCAATGATCACTTTTGGGTTTCAGGGTTAGTGGTTAGGGATGATTCACTAGAGTGAAGCTGATTTTCTTTATTGGTTGGTTTTTATTGGGGGGAAGGCAGGGTCAAGAGGGGGAGTTTCATATGTTACTTCCATTTGCATTTCTTCTATCTCACTGGATCCTTAATTTCACCATCTTGCTTTGTGTCACTTCATAGTTTCCAAAGGTTTGGCCTCCTTTCCTAATTACCCTCTATTCTCAGAATCACCATCCTTTTAAAAACGGCCTCTCTAGTTCTTTTTTGTTTGTTTGTTAGTTAAATTTATTGGAGTGACATTAATTTATATCAATTACATTGTTTCCAGGTGTACAATTCTACATTATATTGTCTATACATCGCATTATGTGCTTACCATCCAGAATCAGCTCATTTTCCATCACCGTATGTTTGATTCCCCCTTCCTACTCCCCCTACCATCTCTCCCACCCCCCTCTCCACTTACCCTCAGGTAACCACTGAACTATTGACTGTGTCCATCAGTCTTTGTGTCTTTGTTCCTTTCGGTTTTATATTTCACCTATAAGTGAGATAATATGTTTCTTGATTCTTTTATTCTGACTTATTTCGCTTAATAAGATGTTTTCAAGGTCTGTTCATGTTGTCACAAATTGGTGTATTTCATCTTTTCTTATTGCTGAGTAGTATTCCATTGTGTAAATGTACCACAACTTCTTTATCCAAGTCATCTATCAGAGAACACTTTGGTTGATTCCACGACTTGGCCACCGTGAACAGTGCTGCGATGAACATTCGGGTACAGATATTTTTGTGGATTAAGGTTTTCAGGTTGTTTGGGTAGATACCCAGGAGAGGGATTGCTGGGTCATATGGCAATTCCATTCCTAGTTTTTTGAGGAATCTCCACACTGCCTTCCATAGTGGTTGTACCTAGTTCTGAATATAATTTTCAGTCTTATCCTTGTTGTAAATGCTTTACATTAACAGTGTTTTCCAGTATTTTCACATTTATAACAGTTGTTCTCTATCTGAGAGTGATTTTAGTTCAGTCTTAGCCTGCCACTTCTCTTTGTTCTCTTCCCTATATTTTTCTAGACCTTTCTTTTTCTTGTGAAAAGCCAAGATGAGAGAGAGAGAAATTGTTCTACTAGCATGTGGTACTATTTTTTCTAACTTAATGTAACATAGTTTTATTATAGAAACAGCTTTGTGAACGTAGTGTGACATTTTATTTACATGGCAGTCAATAAACTTTTCAACTGAATGAACTTCACTGACGTAATTTCTGACTGGGGTGCTATTTGTAAATCACAAGTTGTTTAAAGCTATAGTGTTCTTTGTCTTCAAATTATGCTAAAGGTATGGCATTTGTGGGGTTTTCTTTTGTTCTTGTTTATCTATATAGGGTTTTGAGAAAGTGTTGGGAGATTCCAATTTAGGCAGCTGCACATGCCTCAGCTACATGGAAGTTGCTTTTTTTTATTACATCAATTATGGATGGTTGGTTCTTGATTATTTATTTTAAGATTTTTTGTGTGTGTGTTGTTTTTCACCCTCCAGGTAGGACTGGGTACATAATATATGAAGCCTTGTGAAGAATGAAAAATCCAGGGCCCCTGTGCTAAAAAAAGTTGTTAAGAATTTTAAGATGGTAAAAACAGAGCAGTAAACCAAGTGACTGACCCTTGTGAGTGTGTGGCCTTATGTGACTGACTATGCAGGTTGCCCACGTATGAAGTGGTAAGTAACTTTGGCTTAGTAACTTCATGTTATCTGTCAGAGGGAGAGAGAGGGAGAGATTGAGACTGGGGTTCAGGAGTTTCAAGGCCCTGAGCTCTGTCCCCAGATCAGTCATGGATTTACAGTGTGGCTTTGGACAAGTTATTTGATTTCTCTGGAGTCCTCTTTCCTACTTGAAAAGTGAAAGATTTTACCTTGAATCGTGTTTTACAAACCATCACACGTATTATTGATGATACCTGAATAATTTTAATAGTGGTATTAATCCTGTTATGTAATAGAAAATACAGACCATGAAAACTTGTTTTTATGTATATTATTTCTTATGACTTGGTTAAAATGAGTAGTTAAACAAAACACGGTACATTTTAAGACATTATTTAAGAGTTGTAAGTGTAGATGGTACTTGGCTATGTCATAATCATGAAGATGGTACAATATACAATCATCTGGAGTTCAGAAAACCTTGCTGAGGATGATCCCTGAGAACACTGTCAATTCTTTTCAGCATCTTAGGGTTCTGTAATTGCACATATTTATACAAGCTGGTGACTCTAGTTTTCTAATTTGGAATAGAGTGAGAGTTTTAAATATGTAATTAAGAGTCAACCTGTTCACACCTTCCTGGAAGAGTGGTAGCAAGATGAATTCCATATTCCTGGTTCTCTCTCAGTCATTCTATTTCAAGATGGTTAACTGTGTGGTTTCTCTACATGCATGAATGTCATCTAGTACACAGTCACCTAGCACTGAGGGTTGAAAAAAGCCATCATATAATGATGCTATGTGCAGCAACTGTATGTCAAGTCCTCTTCACTGCAGGTTCTCACGTCTGCCATGTCTGACACTCCGCAGAGTTCAACATAGGCTGTTCTCCAAGGGGATAAAAATAGGAGCAATGAAGCTGTGCACCTGTTAACCCATCACCTGGACATTATCTTCCAGTTCTCACAAAAGTTTTCAATAAACTTGTCCAATACACCTGCCTTAGCCAGACAACTTGGCTACTTTTTTAAGGACCCCAGAACTTAAAACAGATCATGTTGCCCAAATGGGTCAATACTTATAAAGATTTCATTGGTTAATTTTAAGGAGCTCCTAAGGGATCAATGGGAATAGAGATTTAGTCTCCCTTGTTGGCAAATATTTGACATACGATTTTTAAAATGAAATTTGAGAGCAGAAAAGTCAACTTTTCTGCTCTCAAATTTGATTTTTTTTGTTCCCACTGAGATTGGTCAGACTCTATACATTTCCTGTAGGATACTAGAACTTTCCCATCTGTTCCTAACCCAGGACACCCCATGAGAAATACTTCTTCAGTTCACTGTCCCCATTGATTTAATTGGCATCCTTGAGTGGTTCATCATTTCAGTCATTTCCAGACATTTCTATGTTACTGTCACTGACTTGCTAATGTTTTATGTTCTAGCCTTCCTGCCCAATGCAAAATTATGTACTCTTCACAAGAACAAAATGGAAGCTTCACTCACAGGTTAAAAAGAAATATGGAGTCAAAGTGACTCACTCCATAGGAAATAAAAAATGAGCTGTTGCTTTTTTTACCCTGTCGTTGGACTCCATTATGTTAAAATCACACAACACCAGACATTAGTTTTCATGGTTATTTTGGATTTGCGTGGATGTCTGGTTTTGCTTCTTCACTTGCTTTGGTCAGGAGGTGGTGGTATATTATAGTAGAGGTCTTGTATAGCTGATGGGGATGATTTAAACAAACAAACAAACAAAAAAAGGTTATGAAACAAAACATCTATCTCCCTCTTGAGCAATCGTCCAGAGGAGCAATCACATATCGAAATAAAAACAAGAGGGTGGTAATAGAACAGCAGTGTATGATTCAATAACTCTGCTAGATTGTTTTATCGGTTAGGTAATGGAGCATGCTAGGGAATTTCAACCAAACACGCGTCAACACGCTGCCAACGAACATTGTAAATGACTGAAATACAAGTTTAGGAAGTATGGGATGAGCTGAACTGTTAAATTACTGCTGGATTGGAAAGCATCCCCAAGGTTCTTTTCCCTCCGCCATGACCTGTAGAAGTGGATCCAGCGTTGTTGGGAAAAGGTGTGGGAATTCCAGGCCCTCCCTGACCATTGTCTGCTGCCCTTTGGTGTTTTTTCTTTTCTTTTCTTTTCTTTTTTAACGTGAGGACATTCAAACCAGGCTGATGCAAACACGAGGCATTCTCAAGCACAGGAAATTGCTTTTCTTAACTGTACACTTTTTTTTTTAATTTGATGTTTAATTACCTGCTGCCTCTCTATTGCTCAGGTTTCCTTCAGGATTCAAGGAGACGGTTGGGAGAGAGATTTCCTCTGTGGGTTTCATATAATTATTCGTAATGACTACATATGGTCATTTTATAAGTTCCTAATTATTTTAAGTGATTGGTGCATGGTCATTTGCATAGGCTGTTTAACAGAACACTCATTTTGTTCAGTGACCTACATATAAATCACAAAATATTCTGTAGGCATCTAAAGCAGGTGGGAGAACCCCCCTCCCAATCATCATTCATGGTTCCAGTGTATGCGTTCCAGAACGTTTAACGTAAATCATAATAGCAGCTTGGATTCATTGCTCTTCAAATGGATGTGTGGTCAATGTAGGGAAACATGTTTTCATTTGTTCTTGCTGTAGCAGATGGTGCATGGATTTTATTTGGTGCAGCACGGCTGTCCAAGGTAATTGTCAAAGGCTCCCCCTACACCCCCACCCCGGATCTGTTATGAAAAAAGAGAGGGACTTGAAGCTTCTGGACCAACCCATTCATTTTACAGATGAGCAAACTGAGACCTCAAATACTGAGTAATTTTCCCTGAATCACTTGTCTTTAGACAGAGTGGGGGCTAAAATTCACATCTCTTGACAGTCTGCCTAATTCTCCTTTCTTCCTTCTACACATTTTCTCTTGATGGTAGATATATGTCCTTTAAAAAAAAAATGGAATTTTGTGCTGGGCTATATTTTATCTGCCTTCCTCTTCTGTGAGCCAAGCTCCATTGATTCATAGTAAAGGCCAGCTATTTCATGGTGCTAATTCCAAGCTGGATATAATTTGTGGCTTCTGGGTTACCTATGTGTGACTTAAATTTGTTGAACCTACACAGTCACCTTCATAAAAAGGGGCTTGGCTGCTCATCTAATTCAGCAATCTTTCCAACACTTATTTGAGGTCTGACGATGTGCTGTCCCACTTCTCCCCAGCCCACAGTAGAAAATAATAACAATAAAAAAAATCAGCATGAGGAGTTTTTTTCTTCAGTGGGCAAATAAGGATTGGCACACCTTTTCCCACAATCACCCCAGCTCTTGCCTTGCCCCTTTTTATGTTCTCGTGTATTTTACATGTGTTTTCCTGTCAGTGAAGGCCCCAAATCGAGAACCACTGGGATAGGGAGTGATTCTTCAGAAAACAATACTTTTAAAATGTTATGGTTACCATGGTCATTCTCTGGCTAAACCAAGACAGAGAGAGTTGGAGCCCAATTGCTTAAAGGAACTCCCCCGCCACACACACACACACCCACGACACCCAGCCTGCCACCCTCCGCTGTCAAATCAGTAGCCACCATTCTGGGTCATTTCCCACTATTGAGAAATAACTCTTTTTACTGTGGATTACAGAGTAGATGTCATCTGTGAATTCACTATCTAATTGTCTCTCCTGCTATTTCATTCTATCTTTATCTACATTTATCATATAGATGTCCCATAAAGGGTGTCCTCTCTTTCTCTGTGTTTAAAATTATTTATTCATTTTATGAAGACGTAAATCTATACTGATATTACTTAGCGGCTACATGTGCTTATATGATGAACTCCCTTGCCCGTGTACACAGTTAAGATCATAAGCTCCATGGAGATGTGTGTGATATCTACCTCCCAACTTCTTCTATATCCTTTAGCCATGAATTTGAACTTTCCTTCATTAGTGACTTGGGGATCAATTGGGATAATATTGTATGATTGTCATTTGTGTTCTCATTTGGTGAATGGACCATAGCTCCACCCACTCCTCTCTTCCACATCTCAGTTAGAAATGTTGGATGGGTATGAGGGAGGAAACAGGGTATCACCTAACCAGCAGACATAAGATGCCATGCACAACTGGCCATCAGGATTTGGACTGCTCATCTAAAAGGTGTCCATTCTTGGGGATGCTCCAGTGAAGCAAATCAATACAGTCACACATCGACTCCCTCAAAGGTAGAAGAAGGCTCTGCTGTTCATGCTGTCAGCACCTTGTAGATTAGCAGCACCAACAGCAGCATTTGGTAGCAAGGCCGAACCTGAACTACCTGAATCAGCTCAGGGCACCATTAATGGATGCTGTTATTAATCCAGACCCCCTCTTTAAGGATCCTGGTAAATCTCAAAGAACTCCCAAAGAAGTTAAAGTTTGAGAGCAATGAATGTGGGCAAAGGTGAAAAACATCCTGAGATAGGGTGTGGAGATTATCCTAATGGTCCTGAGAAGAGGGGAAGGGGTGGGGGAGGAAGAGAGAGGAGGAAGAGAGGATGGGAGGGGAAGAGAAGGAAGGAGAGAGAAAGCAAGCGAAAGCATTAGAGAGAGCTGCTTTATTGCTTAATACAGTTTAATACTCAATGGCAGGGAAGTGAAACAGTTAAATTTATATAACATATACCATTTCCCCAAGCACATGCTTAATGTGGTCCTGATTTCTGTTTTTTTCTGATGCAATACTGCATACATTATATTACAGTGGGCGAAAAAGAAGCATTTTCAGGAAATCAGAGATAAAACAAAAGTAGCAGCAGCAGCAAAATCAACAGCAAACGAGTTTCTGTAACTGCTATCCTTGGTCCTGGGAGAGTCCTCGAGATGGATGAAGGAATTGGACCATTCATTCCATCTCTACACAGTGAGAAGTTGCTGTTCCTGAACTGTGTGGGCTCTGGGGCCCATCACGCCTGGCTTCAGGCAGTGTGAGCCCTCAGCATTGTTTGGTGAGAAATAACAGCTTATTGTCTCTAAACCACTCTGCTTGAGTCTCTGTTCCATTTCTATCAATGGGTAGTTGGTTGACCTTGGAAAAGATGATTAGGCTTTCTGTACCATTGCTTCCTCATCTGCAAAAGCAAATTGATGATTATGACCCCAGACCATAGATATTAGAAAGATTATAAATAAATGCCACACCCTCAAGCAGATCCTGACATACAGTTAGCACGTAAGTATTCTCTCTCGTGGTGATCAGCGGCGCCTATGTCAAAACAGGGGTCCTCTAAGTGTTCATGCAGCCAAAGAATCACCAGGCATGCTTGTTTCTGGTTCCTATGCCCTGCTCCTAAGTCTCTGTGGATTGTGTCTGGGAATTTACACTTTTGATAAACCCTTTCAAAGTTTAAGACTTGAGAATCAATGAACTTGGGGAAAGGTGGATTCCATTCTGAACCAAAAGACATGGAGGCTGTATCACCAGGTGGCCCTGTTTATAGATAGGGAGAGACAGAGAGCCACTGTATCCCTGAATTCAGAATGGCAGGGAGCTGAAACATTGCCTGATTCTGAAGGAGTAACAACTCCAGACCCCTGATATTTAAATAGGAAACCTGGATAACAGCCCTCTTTCTAACTGCAGCCATGCTAAGCAAGATAAAAGCTGTCCCCCTTCAAAGATACAGACGAGGACTGCCTGGAAAAAAAATCCAGCCATTGTCAATATAACAAGAATGGGTACATGGCTGGATACTTTCTGGACAGCCCTCGTCTATCTGTGCTTGGTTGACCAGCGCCTTTTGTTTCTGTGGCCAGAACAAATGTACTGTTGTGGCTTTCATTTTGCACTTTCAACTAATTCAATTGTATATGGGAACTAAAATGTTTATATGCCCAAGATCCTAAAAATAATCCACGACAAATAGGATAAATGGAATAAAAATAAAAGAGATTCAGTGGTCCCATCATTTATGGAACATCTGTGATTAGATTGTGTTCCCTAGTATATTTTGGGGATTGTAATTCAATTTGTGGTTTGAGTGAATAACTGTTCTGTTAAGGTTTAGGGGGAGCAAAAGGAATTCTTGATCTTGATATCCTGTTTCTCTTTCAATGGCCATCTATTAAATCATGGAGTGAGGAGGTGTTTACATAGTATAAGGAAGAATGAGCTTATTTTGATGCCATCCTAGGAGGAGGGTGGAAAATAAGGCTGGGGGCATTCGGGAGCACATGACCTAGCATATGAGCATGACAATGTAGAGCTAGCTTGTTCAACCAGCTGCCCATGGGCCAATGGCAGCCCAGGACAGCTTTAAATGCAGCCCAACAAAATTCATGAACTTTCTTAAAACATAATGAGATTTTTTTGCGACATTTTTTTCCTTTTTTTTAGCTCATCAGCTATTGTTAGTGTATTTTATGTGTGGCACAAGGCAATTCTTCTTTCAGTGTAGCCCAGGAAAGTCAAAAGGTTGGACACTCCTAGTGCAGAGTGACTAACCATCGCTGTTTACCTGAGATTGTCCCAATTTTAGTGCCCAACACTTAAAACCCACCATCATAGAAACACTTGTTCTGGGACAGTCAGAACGGTTTGCACCCCAAAAGACCTGGAAGTACAGTGACGTAAGGAAGTGGTTCTTACACTTTAGTATAAATGCTGCTCCACAAACTTTTGCATGCATAGTTACTACCTGGAGATTTTGCTTAATGCACATTCTGGTTCAGTAAGTTGGGGTGGGACCCTGAGGTTCTGCACTTGTAACAACTTACCAGGTGATGCTAAAGCTGCCCATCCACTCCCTGCCTTTTACATAACAGGCTTCTAGAGGGCACAGAAATAACTTGGCAGGCTTGCTAAAGTGCAAAGTCAGGGTGCCTGCTCATTCTAATTCTTCCAGTTCTCTCGCTTTCTCTCCCCAGAACTTTGCCTTTTGAAGCACTGGAGTTGGTCCATGGACCATTTAGTTTTAACTAAAAATGCTGTTCTTACTTTTTGGATAAAGCACTAAGTTAAGGTCTCTAGAAATGAATGGATGACAAAGTAGCTTTTTAAACTAAAATCTCAAGTGAGTGATTCTATATAAATGGAATACAAATTGAGGAATTTTTCATTTCCTTCTAGTCCTTTTGCCATGAAGTGGGATGTTATTTCACTTCTTCAAGTGGAAATCTTGAAAATAGTTCACTATCAGTCTTGCCCCTGTTTGAGTGTCTCTTGATGGTATCTGACAGCAGTGTAGGCAATGAATCCATATTTGTTGAATAAATGAAAAAGTGAGAGGTTTGTCTAGAACAGCGCTTCTCCAACTTGAATGTGCAAAGGAATCACATGAAGATCTTGTTAAAAGGGTAGATTGTGATTTAATTGATCTGGGGATTGACCTGACATTAGGTATTTTTAACATTCCCCCCCTCCCCTGTGTACCCTGGATGTCATTGACACACTTTGAGTAGCAAGAATCTGGATTAAACATACAAGAAAGATTGAAAGCTGTATATTCATATGTATTTAACTGTACTATTAAATTCCTAGGCAGTGTGATGGTAATTGTGACATTCAAAACATACACATGAATATTTATTTATTTATTTATTTATTTTTTAATTGTTTTGACAGAGAGAGAGATACAGAGACAGAGAGAGAACTGAACTTGGGGAGCTCCCAGTTCAGCACATGGTTCCGCACGGGCCGGGGCCGGGATTTGATCCCTGGTCCCCGGCTCTGCAAAGTGAGCGCTTAAACCACTGAGCCATCCCGGCTCCCCACCCCCCCCAAAAAAAATTAAACAAACAAACAAACAAACAAAAACATACACATGAGACCCAAAGTTGAAATAAAACAGCACAAGTCTCATTGTTATGGTTAGGCATGTGTTTTGAAAATACAATTGGATTTAGTTAACACTGTATTTCCTTTCCATGGAGGTTCTTCCAATTCAAGGTAAATATTCAGAAGAGACACACAAGTATAGTAAGGTGACCAGATTTTAACATTGGTAAAGCGGGACACCATTGACCGGGGGGGAGGGGGTTCTTGATTAAAAATTTGGTCTATCTCCCGCCTTTCCCTAGCTTGTTGTGCATTCTTTCCAAAAATTGGGACTTTTTTAAAACACCGCGGGATGCGGGACAAATTGTTAAAAAGCGGGACGTCTGGTCACCCTAAAGTATAGCTTAATAATTAGCAACTATAATGATTATTGAGCCAGTTCATGTTGAGCCAGTAAAAATCTGTTTGTTGTCATATACAAGTGAAAGTCGGTGCCCTTTAAAGTTAGGGTGGAGGTTGGAGAAAGGACCATGAGACATACATGTCCACACTAAGCCAGCAGCCAATTGAGCTGGAAAGAGTTCAGTTCTCCTGTGGGGAGTTTTATCACTTGGATATTATGTGGTGTTTATTTTTAACACTTTTAGAAAAAAAAATAGCTATTTGATAGTTTTTATGTTTCTTCATTAGTTTATATAAAATATTTTCTTTCTTGCGTTGCAAGGATCTGTTTGTTAAATGATATCAGGCTCTTTTGTTTTTTTGTTGTTTGTTAGACTAAAAGAATCAAGAAACTTATGACTCAATTATAGGAGGCATATAAAACTGAAAGTAACAAAGAAACAAAACTCATGGACACAGTCAATAGTTTAGTGGCTACCTGAGGGTAAGGGGGGAGGTGGGTGAGAGAGAAGGGGGCAGGGGATGGGGGAGTAGGGAGGGGGCATCAAATACATGGTGATAGAAAGAGAACTGACTCTGGATGGTGAGCGCATAATGCAATACATAGACAGTGTAATGTAGAATTGTACACCTGGAACCTATGTAATTTTTACCAACCAATGTCACCTCAATAAATTTAACAATAAAAAAAGATATCAGCCTCTTGAAGAAGGTTGACTTGAAAGGGTTTCAGAGGCTTTGAAGACCTGTATAAACCATCTTAGTGACCTCTCTTTTAAGGAACTAAAAATGTGGGAGTGCACAAGTATTTGAGGTTCTAAAAGGGGTTCTTTACACCCAGTTCCAGCGTGTGGTTCTCCCACATGTTCAATTAGCAAGTGTTGACTAATTCACCAGTGGGGTGTCCTAAAATTCAACCCAATTTTCACACTGTCTACCTAGTGATAGCATCAGATACCATAGGTTAACGGCTCAGTCCCACAAGACTCCCCCCCCCAACACACACACCTTTACATGCCAATCACAAGTCCCAGTTGTCACCTATGTTTTTGACTGACCAGCTATAAATTGGAGGTGGCAATGACCCCCTGCTTCGATTAGTTTGCTAGAGCAGCTCATAGAACTGAGAAACATTGTACTTACTAGTTTGCCAGATTATTATCAGAGGATAATAAATTTAGGGATAAACTCATTTCAGAATTCACAGGGCAAGGTCTGGGGAAGGGTGTGGAGCTTCCACACTCTCTAAATGCCCCAATCTCTACATGTCCATCAATCCAGAAGTTCTCTGAATGGAGAGAGCATATATTATGACAAAAGTTACTCTTATTACTCAGGAAATTCAAAGGGATCTGGGAGCTATGAGCATAACAATGCCCGTCTTATCAAATATCCCTGCTGTTTTAGGTACTGGCGCTATAGCAGTGGTCAAAAGAGACAACAGGGACAAAAGTTTCTTCCTTCATGGAGGTTAAATTCTAATTGGATTCTTAGCAAATTGAATTCACCCTTTTGCAAATTGAACTCGCCCTTTTGCAAATTGAATTTGCCCTTTTGCAAACTGAATTCGCCCTTTTGCAAATTTAATTCGCCTTTTTGCAAATTTAATTCGCCCTTTTGCAAATTGTATTCGCCCTTTTGCAAATTGAATTCGCCTTTTTTTTGCGAATTGAATTCGCCCTTTTTTGCGAATTGAATTCACCCTTTTTTTGCGAATTGAATTCGCCCTTTTTTGCGAATTGAATTCACCCTTTTTTTGCAGAACTGGCAACATCAACAGCTCTAAACATACATACACAATTTTCCTGCTACAGATAAATAATTTCAGACTGGACTCTAGATACGAAGGGAAACCCCTAAAATAGAATTTATGTATGAAAAATTGTGTATTCTTCAGTTACCTTCAAAGTATTCATCATTTCATGCAATGCATCTATTGAGACACTTCTTTTACTGCTCAAAACAGTTTTTGAACTCATCAATTTTTATGCCTTTTAGTGCTTCTGCCGTTTTTTTGTTTCACCTCTTCCACATCAGCAAAATGTTTCCCTTGAGTACTTTTTTCATCTGGGGAAACAAGAGAAAGGTAATTGGGGGTGAGATTGGATGAATAGGGAGAGTGGGGTATGGGGGTCATGCCATTTTTTGGTCAAAAACTGCTGAACACTCAGCGCAGTGTGGGCAGGTACATTGTCATGCTGCATGTTGTTCATGTAAATCACCCATCATGAAATGGGCAAACACATTGAGAGAGTCATCAAAAGAAATGTACTGAAGCTGAACGCTGCCTCTCACAACAAACACCACCAGCTGGTCCACGGCTGCAGATGGGTTCCTAGAGCACTCACCTGGTGGGGGAAGCCTGTCCTACATGGGGCCAACCCTCCAGGAGATAATTTCAGGTTTTTTTCTTTTTGGGTTTACCTTATATTGTGTGTGGTTACTTTGGAATTTGGAAGATATGGATTGGTTGGAAAATACCAGGGTTCACAATGTGTTCTTTCATTAGAGTGTCAATAATGAGAATGCACTATTAGAAAAGCCAGCCTCCTGTAGCATAAGAGTTTTGACATTGCAGATGGTTGGGGGTTGGGGGCACCACCCTAGAATGAAGACAGGGGCTTAGTTCCATTCCCTCCCCAGTGCCAAGTAGGTGTTCTTGCCACTCTGCCCTCTTATAGGTAATGTGTGGGAGCTAGAATTATGTTCATCCTAGTCCATTTCATCCCTAAAAAAAGCACATATTCCAAACAGTGAGGCTTTGTTTCGACTGGAAGACAAAAGGCCAGACCCAGTAATGTCTTGCCTGAGCTATGGTCACATTAAAAAAAACAGAGACCATTGAGAGCAAATCAAATTGGTTTTTGGTGTCTATTGAAGGACATTTGCAAAGAGGGGGCGTATATTATTAATGTACCATATTTTCCAGCATATAAGACGACTTTTGAAATGAAAAAAGTCAACCGAAAATCGGGGGTCGTCTTATACGCCGAGTATATCCCGAAAAACGTCTCGATATGCCGCTAAACGAATTTTCCAACTCAATCCTGAAAATTGTCTGGATATGCCGCTAAACGAATTTTCCAACTCGATCCCGCACCAATCACTGCAAGGCTGCTCGGACCGCCTCTCTAACTCAGCCAATCCGAGCAGGCTTTTTATGCATGCAAATTATACATGTTCTGTACCCGAAGCTACACTGTGTTCTAGTAAAAAGCCTGCTCAGATTGTCCAGAGTCAGAGAGGCGGTCTATTATAACCTTTGAACCTTTGCTTGTTGTGATTGGCTCACCGTGGTACATACAGTTGCAGCACAGGAACGTTCTGTGTAGCCAAAACTGCTGTATCAGGACACATGCATAGTAGCTAAATTGTATTAGAGCACATCCAATGGGCTAAAAGGTACAGTGCCTTTATAGGACATTCTGTATGTAGCCAATGCTACAGTATTAGGGCACATACAGTGAGTTAAAAGGTACCGTAATAGAACATTCTGTGTGTAGCTGAAGCTAGAGTACTGTATAACCCCGGCCTAAAAGATTAGTGGGTGTACAACAAATGGCTGGTAGAAAAGAACCCATCATGGCTCCAGCAAGAAGAAGGAAATTTGAAGCCAGTTTCAAACTGAAAGTTGTAAACTTTGCCAAGGAACACAATAACTGTGCTGCGGCAAGACAATATGGAGTAACAG